>BMAU01021068.1:0-225000 GCA_019973935.1 Trichonephila clavipes | reverse complement strand
CGAATATTTTGACATTTGGAACATGTAGGGATATGCATTTACTTCTCCAAGTGTGAGTTGTATGTATCTCACCCCCCACCCCCTTCCTCTAGAAATTTTGCTCATTAATCGCATTTATGGGCGCAGTTTGTATAACTTCTTTGGGGTTTTAGAATTCTTTTTCATTTTACTTTGGACTCTTGGCTAGTCATTTTTATGTGATAGTATTCTTTCGTTATGATCCCGGTTGTTAAGTATAGCAATATTGTTCTTAGGTAAATGTTTGTAAATTATTTCTTAACTGTCTTTTGAATTGGACAGTGGGACGATACGCATGTGCAATTGACGCGTTCTTTCTCTGTTTAAAATACAGAGTAAAATAAAAAATAATTTTATTTCTAGTGTTTCCCCCCTGCTTAGTTATGTCAGTACAAAGGTTTCTGAAGTTAGAGGAAGCATTAGAATTATTAAATGGTTTAGATTTAGATGAGAACGATATTGGAATTGCTGTGTTACCAGATGCCAGTGAACTAATTGACGAAGATGAAGGGGATGAGAATGAAGTAAATACCAGTAAGATCATTGTAAAAGATATTCCTGGGTCTTTGGACGTTAGAAGTGGAGACAGTTTCCATGCTGAACAGCCTACAAGCGCTAGCGCTTTGACAATCATTCATCTTTGGGAAATGATTCTTGAGAATATACCACCAGTTTTGATTGGATTTAAGTCTGGGAAATTTTCAAGACAATCAAGCACTTTCATTTAATTTTCCACACAAAAGTCTGGACCAATCTCGAATTGTGAGAAGGGGCCAAGTCATTTTTAAATGTTCCAGCAAATTTTTCTATGAATGGAACAAGCCTACTGCATAATATTTCTATATATTTGACAAAATTCATCATCTATTCACAAAGAACTAAGTTTCCAGTGCCATATGTTGTGAACCCCCCCCAAAAAATATTGGTTTAGAAGGGTGTTTTACAGTTTGTTAGGTAAGATCTGGTAGCAGAGTTTCATCTTCACTTCGTCTAGCTACGCTTGATTTGTTTCCCTGCACAAAAAAATGGTTCATCTATCAAAAAAATTCTATTTCCAGTTGTTAACAGTCCATGATTGGTATTTTTTGGCCATGCTAAACGTTTTTTTTATAGTTTTTTATAGAAATAGCTTTTTCCTCAACCTTGTTGTCTTAAGGCCACCTTCCAGAAGTCTTCTCCGTGCAGTTGAGGTACTCACTTCAACATCATTATCCAATAGATCCCTTCAAAAGTCTATGCTAGTCTTCCTTGGAGTTATTTTGCTACTTCTTATTAAAATTTTATAAATTCTTGAAATAGTTTTCCACTTGCACTCACATTTTTTTTGGAGACAATGACCCGGAATTTTGAAATGCTCTTAAAACACTTAATTCAATCACACCAACTGCCGTAGTTATATCTCTCAAAGTCATAGAGGTGTGTTCAATGAGAGCGTTTTATTTTAGAATGGCTCATTGGAGTAATATCCATCTTTGACCAAGTAAAAGTAACACATCTTATACAGATGTAAAATTGAAATTACCAGCTATCCCACTAAAATACTCACAACTGAGCTCCTTATACATTAAAATGGATACATTTTAGTCAAAGTTAATGTGGTTCAGGGCAATCATAAACCAACTCAAACAAGGAAAAAGTGCTTGTCTCAATTAATCCGAACAGTATATAAATATATATATATATATATATATATATATATATATATATATATATATATATATATACAGAGATAAACTAAAATGAAATTATTTTCATAAATGTAGCTTTTTTAGTTCGCTGTGAGTTCCTTTAAGGTTAATGATAAAATGAATCCCAATGTGTAATATGGTAGGGAAATTTGCTTTTTTCTTGAAGTATTTCAGGAATATAAGTTTATACGAAATTTGTGATTTGATTATATATTTATAAAATATTACAAACAAACAACTTTATGTTTTTGATATTTAACAGGAAATGTTAGTAAGTTAATTAGAGAATACGCTTTATAGAAAAATAAATTTAGTGGCAATCCTTTCCAATGAATGCACATTTTGGAAATGAAAGATTAAATCCAATTTATGAATGATTTTGAATATACGTATTTATATTTCGCTTCAAATGAATCTCATTACACAAACAAACTATTGTCTTTCAATGTTACAAAGATCAAAATTTGAACAGAATGAAATCCTGATTAAATTTGTATAAAGACATATATTCATACTGTTATAAAAGAGAGTTTCAAATAAAATCCTTTCAATAGGAGATTTCTGAAATAATTTAAATAACATAAGTCATAAGATTATACTTGTATTAGGTTTCCTGAATAGATTGAAACATCGCTCGAGTTATTCCTTCAACAAGAATTTCTTATTATTTATCTATAAGCTGTGTTTGGAAAGCTTAAAATACTTTACTTTATGTTTTAAAGTTGAATGTAGATACATATTTTCAAACGAGTTAGCTTAGAATGAATTATTCGAACAATTACTTTTTAGTTTATTTATATCTTCCAACTTTGTAATTGTAGAAATACCTATATAATCTATATAAATCATAAATTACTTTAATTATTTTCTTCAGCGTCAGCATAATTTAAACTTATTTTGTTGCCTAAAATTTATGAATTTCTGCCTTAAAGATTAAAAGATGATTTGCAAATTGTCTACAATAGGCATTATCGAGTACTGTTGAGATCTAGAAATACTGAATGTGGAATTTTTTTTTTACTTAGTTACATACTAAATAGAGTTGAAATTTTATTACATAAAAATTTTCAAACTTATCCATACTTAATTTGATTAAAATAACCTCTATTCTTATATATATCATTAGATAATCAATTCTGTTTTCTTAGGTCAAATATTCATTTATAAATGCACATACATGTTCACACGTGTTTTCTTCTTAAATAACACGCAATTTGATTTGTATTTAAAAAAATATTTTATAATGATAGCATGTACATATAAAAATACTTTATTTTTGTTTGTTAGACTAGAGTTTTTTTTTTTACTTAAACAATGTCAAAATACAAAAAAACAGCTTAACTTAAATTTTGTCACTTTACATTTATATATAATGATAAAAATTAAATTCAAAATTACACACACACACACCACGTATTTACATTAAAAATATCTTATTTTATATACATTCTAATTAAACCTACATGTTGTAAAGAGTAATTTATAGCGAAAATGGAAACAAAGTAGTTGGTATATAAATATCAAGAAATAAATCATGAATTTTCGATATGCCTGTAATAATACAAAAATACATAACATACATAATTTTAAATTACTTATAACTGATGATAAAGAAAGAGCTAAATAAACATTTTATCCATAGTCAAAAAAGTCTACATTTTTCGTTATATAGATCAGGGGTGCGCAAACTAGGGGTCGCCAGATTTTTATGAAATGCAGTATGCCTGCATGCTGCATACCATACAGTTTACATATAAAGAGTGAAACGCCATCGCTTACTGTTTAATTACAATTTCCTGCTGTTCGCTCTTTCTTTGACCGTAATGCGTAATGTATGTAAAGTGTGAAGACGCAAGTTTTTCACTCCGGTAGATGACACCCTCTTCGCGGTTATTCGACAGTTTTACTGAAAAGCACCCATTTGTCCGACGTCTTGATGTTATACGTACTGTGTCGAACGGTGCGCACTGAGCATGCGCATCATACGAGATGAAGTGATAATTGAAGGCTGTGGGAGTCATCTTGTAGACATGCGTACCAAACCAAGGCTAACCAAACGACCAAACATTATCGCTGAATGTTTGACTGCGCGTTTCCATGTAAAGTTGTAGCATGTAACAGTTGGCATGCAACTGTTTTAGTTTCTCCTCGAGTTTTATCACGTGACGTTGTGTAATTATGATTTTTTATATTTTTATCAGGCTTTGCTGCTCTTTGTTAGCTGGTATGTGCTATCATTAGAGAAAAAGATCTCTGTTAATTTTATTGAATTTCTCGAAAAAAATTATATTTTTTTTTATTATTTGTTTTATTTAAAAAAAAATGTAACCCCTATATTTATAGTGGATAAATCGATAATACGTACACCAAGTACATCTTCAGCTAACAAACGAACAAATACTGATGTGGAGTCTCAAAATTCTGAACTAAAAAAAATAAGAAAATACAATGAGGAATTTATTAAGTATGATTTCCAATTTGTGTTGTTGATGATGAAGAACACCCGATATGTGTCATTTGCAACGAAAAATTAGCAAATGAGAGCATGAAACCAGCTAAATTAAAAAGGCATCTGGAAACTAAACATAAAGAACTTCAAAATAAACGTGGCGATTTTTTTTCAAAGACGAGCTGAAAATCTGAAAATTCAAAGCGCATATCTAAAGAAATTTACAACAATACCTCAGAAAGCATTACGAGCTTCTTTAGAAGTTTCTTATCTAATAGGAAAAACAATGAAACCCCATACAATTGGAGAATCTCTTATCCATCCTGCAGCAACTAAGATGACATCAATTATGCATGGTGTTAAATATGGAAATGAACTAAAAACAATACCATTATCAAGAGATACCATGTCTCGGCGGATTTCCGAAATATCACGAAATATTGAGTCAGAAGTCATAAAACGCATACAAAATTCATCTGTATTTGCTTTACAACTAGACGAGACAATCGCTATTACTAAAATGTCACAACTAATTATTTACGTTAGATTTATTTTTAATGAATATATAACAGAAACGTTTTTATGTTGCAAAAGTTTGGAAGGAAAAACAACTGGAGAAAAAATATTTGAAGTAATAAATGAATATTTTGAAGCAAAGTCCCTTACCTGAGCAAACTGTGTTGCGGTTTGTACTGATGGGGCTGCAGCATTAACAGGTTCGAACAAAGGGCTCAGAGGCTTAATCCAGACAGTGACGCCTCATATGGTATTTAATCCCTGTATGATTCATCAGCAAGCTCTTGTTATAAAATATATTACAAGATGCTGTTAGTTCAATTAACTACATTAAATGCAACAGTCTTAACAGCCGTCTCTTTTCAATACTTTGCAATGAGATGGGCTCAACGTATGAGAGATTACTGTTACACACCGAAGTCAGATGGCTCTCACGTGGGAAAATACTACGACCAATATTTGATTTGAGAAATGAAGTGTACACATTTTTAAGCGAAAAGAAAAATAGATTGGCAAGTTATTATATCAATGAATTTTGGCTAGGAAAGCTGAGCTATTTAGTAGATATTTTCGAAAAACTTAACAACTTAAATTTGAGCTTGCAGTGTGAGAATTAAACTATCATAACTTCAACCAGTAAAATTCAAGCTTTTTAAAAATAAGCTTAGACTCTGGCAAACTGAACTGAATAAAAACAATACCGACATGTTCCCTTGCTTTAAAGATTTTATCAAGGGCAATAATATAGATATATTTACATTTAAAAACATCATTTCCAATTTTATTGAAAAGTTAAAAGAAAATTTTTCGAGCAGTTTCGAGGATTTTCCTGGAAACGATCTTGGTTGGATTCGTGATCCACATTTTCCTACGAAATATGCAGTTCAACTCGTCAAATTAATGAGAAAGAACAATTGATAGATTTGAATAGTGATTATACTTTTCGAAATCAATTTAAAACTCAGCCTTGCCAAAAATTTTGGCTATCCGTGGAAAAGCAATATTCCGTTCTATGCAAGAATTACATCAGAAAACAAATACAATTTGCATCAACGTATTTATGTGAAACTGGATTTAGCAAACTAGTTTCAATAAAAACTAAATACCACTCTCGTTTGAACCCTGATGATATGCGAATTGCAATTAGGTACATACATCCGAACATCGATGAGATAATCTGAAACTTGCAACCACATACATCTCATTAAAAGGCAATTTACTGATTTTTATGTTATACAATAAATTATAAATAATATTAATACGTGTCAGAAATGATGTTTTTTTATTCGATAAAACGAAAGAAATGCGCCTATTTACATCGTATTCGTGAACATTTATCTCTAGGGGTCGCCAAAAATTTTCTTTCTAAAAAAGGGGCCGCAGTCGAAAAAAGTTTGCGCACCACTGACTTAGGGTTTAATATAAACCTGCTCTATAAACTCTTACTGATGTTAATAGCAAGTTGACAGTTATTAAAATATATTTTAGCAACTTTAGAAAATTTTTCCCATTGAAAATATTAATCTTGTTGCAAATATAAAAATAAATTTCAAAACATATAAAATATATTTTATAGAACACTTATAATTTAAATGTATGAATACTGAGCTAATTATTCATAATTATGATTCAACTTTTTGATAAACATCAGCAATGCCCAAAAATTTTTTCTGCAACCTAATCGAGTAACATAAAATGTTTCTTCTTCCTTCATGAACTGTTAATTTTTCAAAAGTCGGTAATATAAGAAATCTGTTCATCTTTTGGTATTGATCAGTTGTAAGAACTATAGGTTGGTGAATGCTTTTCCAGGTCGTAGTTAATAGAGACATTGGTGACATTAATAATATATAGTTGTCTATGTGCTAAATTCCACCAGACATCACATCAAGAAACTGATATTACTTCATCAGCCAAACAATAAATTAAATTGCGATACAAAAATATCACTAGTGCATCGATAACCAACGAACCGCTCCAAGTACTCCTTATCTACTTACAACTGAATGGCGTCAAAAAACTATTTCTGAGCAATTTCTTTCGATTAAAAATGCCCTTATTGCTACCTTCCTTCACTTACAAATTCTACATTTCCATCATTGTAGCATACGAGAAATAAACGAATGCGAAAAGTATTCTTTTTCAAATAACTACCTGATTTTCCTAGTTACCTGTTCTTAATAGTGATTTAATTCAACTGAAGTCTATGTTATCTGTTTTAGATACCGCAAAATCTGGCGTAAAACCTGCACTTTTAACACAAAAAATAAGATCGAAATTCACGGGTTCACGTTATACGCCAGGTATAAAAATGATAGCTTTAAAATTAAATAAAAAAAACAACTAACATAAAATTAATTAATAAAAAAATTGGGCTTTTACATATATCGAAGTACTGTTCATTTAAATAAAATGACATTTTTTTTTCATTCACATGAATTTAAAAGGCTGTAGTTACATGAGAACATTCTACACTTACATTTCAGGCTTTTTCGTAAAAAAGGAGGTGCACGTTATATGGCGAATGTACTTCAGAATTTAAAAAATGCAACTTGAAAGTATAGGTGTACGCTATACGCTGGATTTTACGGTAGTTTATTATTTTAAATTCATACTATTTTTTTTCTTTACCTTTTCAAGGCTGCTTGATGTGTATTAGTAATAGCAGCATTGAATAAATCCTAATTTAATTCACACCTAGACGCAGATTTTTTTCATCGCTAAACTGCAGAACAAAAATAATCTGTGACCCTATTACTTTTACAAAACCTATTTGTTATAAAAAAAAAGTACTAAATTTCACTGCTTTTCTTTTTCACTAGGGGGAAAAGAGCGTCTTATGTCCATTCGTTTTTTCTTACACTAAAATGGAATTTTTTACCAGACACAAAGAGAAAATTTGTATAGTTTCTGCATATATAAAGGTAATTCAGTACTTTTTAAACTCTAAATTGGAATTTTTATCTGAAAAGATGAAAAAACAAAATTTTTCCTCACAAAGTTTTACAGTATCGTAATGAAATATTTTTTATTCCATTCGTTTTTTGAACTTTATCTGAGTAATCATAACAAAGAAGAATATCTGCAATATTTCCCTTAAAAAGAACATTTACCTTTCTTACATTGATTTGAAATTAGTAACCGAACCAAGAGAAGAGGAGTCAAACATTTTTCACAACAGATTTAACACGAATCTAACAAATCAAAAAATTACCGTGTTTACAGTCGCCAGTTTGTGATGTACCTCTCCTAAGATGTACATCTCTTGAAGTATCAGCGTGAGCTAGAGGTGTAGGGTTAGCGAAAGAACTCGGATCAAACATTATCATAATATGACTTTATTAAGATATTCAACTTACAATTTTAACAAATATAATTATAATAATTAATATGAGAGAATCTACGATGACTTAATACGCAACACACAATATATGTATATTTATAACAAGACCTAACTCAATTCAGAGCAATCTCAATAAGCGAACCGACTAATCCTCGATTCTAATAAAGTGTAATTAATCATACCTTATTTTATCTCGTAGTAACTTTAATCTTTATCTGCAATGGGATGCAGCTTGACGGAGAACTTCTAGTCGAATACCAATATGTTTATCCACGACACGTAGAACTTAATCAATCTTGAACTATGAACTGTAATAATCATCAACTGTCACAACACACATCAATTGTTTAACATTCCTTTATATTGCCATCACGCTTACTCTAAAGATCCTATATTTAAAGTCCGTTTATTCGCATCTCTTCTTCAAAACTCGTTTCTTGGATTTGGTTGGAAAAGAGTTGCCATTAATTCTGGCCCTAAGAACCCAAAGGACTTGTTAAAGAAAAGACCCGTAAGACGTCACAAACCCCTCCAAGAAACAAAACGTTATTTATTCGAGGGTCTTAATGGCCCTTAAGAAATTACGTGTCTAAATTTTATTCTAACCGTTAATTTGTAATGCTTCACTTAAATTTTAATTTTAACTATTCATCTAAGTTTAATTTTTAATAGTTCTCCTTAATTTGAATTTACACAGTTTCAATAAATTTTACTTAATTAAATAGACAAACATTCACAGTCATGCATTTTAATCACGGTAGATTCTCTCATGTACAGAATAAATAGACGTGTCAAATCTGGGTAACATTGCCGGGGAAAAACCATATATGACTTAAATGGTAGAAAAAACGAGGCCCACACGTCTCTTAACTAACTTAATTCTACCTAAATGTTTACTTAAATTCTAACATTTTTCTTCTTTACATCTTCTCTTTAGCTCCGTTCTTTGTATCGAGATAGATACATTTTTCATTAATTTCTTATAGAGACTTCAGAGTCTGTCTAACTGAAGCAAAATTTTCCTAAGTGATTTGAAAAAAAAAGTACACATTAAGATTACATTTCACAATTTTTATACAGTACATATCATTTTTAAATTGTAACTAATTTTTATACATACTTTTCATCTGGTTCTTTCAAAAACTTCCCCTCAAATCGCGTAGCGCTGGCTAAATGGTATGTTAGTATGCTATCTACGACGCGTTTCCCAAAACCACATGTTCATTAATACGAAACAATATAACAACACATATACACTGGTGTGCAAAAATTAAGGACAAGACGGTTTTTTCAATATAACTTTGTACAAAAGCTTTCCGAATCAACACATTCAATACGGTAAGATCCCCAATACGTAAGGACATGTGTAATGTAAGCAACACTTACTAAAAGAGAAGTCAGTGGGATAAAAAGAAGCTTTATTGAAAAAGTAGCATGGAGCGCAATGCGACTGAAGGCCGAAACATCCCTGTGATGGGTGTGCAGCAAGCAACATCCAGTCTTTAGTAGGGGATATGATCTCCCCTGACTGCTAGGCAGGTTTCACAGCGTCTGCCCATGCTGAGAATGAGGGTGTCAATGAGTTGTTGAGGCATTGCCGCCCATTCGTCTTGCAGCGCCAATCGAAGCTCCCGAATCGTTACTGGTGGTAAGGTACGAGCTGCCCAGCGTCTGCCTAGAAAGTCCCATACATGCTCGATGGGATTGAGATCCGGAGAACGTGCCGGCCAATCCATACGTTCAATATCCTCACTCTCTAAGAGCTGTTCGGCAGCTACTGTGCGATGACATGGTGCATTGTCGTCCATGAAAAGGAACTGCAGACCCATAGCGCCTCTAAAAGACGCACGTATGGAAGAAGAATCTCGTTACAATAACGGGTCCCGTTGACTGAACCTGCGTCGAAGATGTGAAGGTCTGTACGACTACCAAGCATGATGCCTCCCAAACGAGAACACAGCGACCTCCATACCTGTCCCTTTCAATGATGTTCGAGGGATGATTGCGGCTTCCCCGCTCTCTCCAGATGAGTATGCGGTGAGAATCGCTACTCAAACGGAATCTGCTCTCATCTGTAAAGAGTACTCGTCCCCATTCATTGTCTCTCCGATTCCGGTGTTCCCGGCACCACAGAGATAACCTTTTCCAATGGGCAGGCGTTAAAGGTACACACCGTACAGGGCGTCATGCAAACAGACCACCACCGTGCAGTCTTCTGGCCACGGTAAAACGCGATATCGGTCGTCCAGTCGCCTGTGTCGTGTGTCTAGCGATTTCTCCCGCTGTCTGCCGCCTGTTTCTTCTGGCCTATAAGACAATGTACCGGTCATCTGCGGGTGTGGTTCCTCGTGGACGACCACTACTGAACCCCCGGATAGCTGTTCCTGTAGTTTGAAATTGTCTCCAAAGTCGTGAAACGATGCTGTGAGCAATTCCGAACTCTGCAGCCACACTTGTCAGACTGCGGCCTTCCTCCAACTTCCCAATGATTCGACCTTGAGGAAAAGCATCTAGATGTCGTCTAACAGATTGATTATTCGCCATTTCTCGCTGAGGCAGCAACTCGGTGTGATTTTAACTGCTATACGGCGTACAATCTCTTTGCCAGAATTACTGATCTTACACCGACAACATGCTTTATACTACTCAGACACTCCCCCATTACGTCTACCTACATATCTGCGCATGTGCTACCGTACATCACCTTACTTAATCTCCTGATTGGTCTTTCTGTCCGCTCCTCCTCTTCGTTCAGCTAATATGCTAATTTTTCAACTTCGTCCTTAATTTTTGCACACCAGTCTATATACATTATACAATTACAAACATTTTTCAATAAACAAAACAAACAACCAATAGAATTGTCGCATCCCAGCGAAGTCATAACAGAAGTAAACAAATGCATTTTTTATAGTTGTTTTCTCCAGAATTATACAAAAAATTTACAAGACAAAAGCTTTTTTCTTTTCTAGAAAAACACACTAATTTTGGTGTGCACTTTTGCTTGGCTTCTAAAATTTTAATTATCCGACCGTGACTTAGCTTTATTGCAAAAATTCTTCCGACCACTTGTTCGAAAGAATATAAAAAGAAACGATACAACCTGGTTCTCATGACTTGTAGTTGGCGTTTCCTACCAAGACCTCCAGTGACAAGGATTTCTTTGTACATGTTCCTCTCCTTTCCTGGTCTTTCCGTGGTTGATCACCTCCTCGTCTGGCGTTATTGTTGCTTGATCTTGTTCGCTCTTCGATGTATGGAGTATAGTTCCTTTCTCTGCCTTTTCTGGATCGAACTGGTCCTCTTTGTTGTGTCTTCCTCTCTATGGTTAGTCAAAACTCCTCTCTTTTTCCCCTTTCATGGTCTTAGATTTTAGCCGCTTGTGGCGGGTGTTACCGTCTCATTCCTTCGGTTTTTCTTTCTTAATCTTGGCAACACACTATTAGAATCATTTGATTCTTAATTTCTTTTATTTACTCTATGCTCTCATCCCTTCTGAACCTTCCTTTCTGGTCCTCCTGCCCTAGATTCATTTGATCTTTTATATCCTAACTTTTCATTTTTACTTTTTTTAATCATTCTACCTTTCTCAGACCAAGAACTAGGTTGTGATCTGATAAGTGGTCCACGCTTACTGGCTTACTTGTGTGTTTCTCACCTTGATTATTACTAAAACTTAACCCTTTTTCCTCCAACTCACGCTTTACTTCTGACCCTTTCTTTTTACCATCTCGTGACTCATTTGATCTCCTTTGTACTCTGTCAAAACCAGTTGATTCATCGCGCAAACTACCATTATCCGAACTACCAGTTCCTATCTCCGTCTCGTCACATTTCCTATGACGATATATTCGAACCTGATCTACATTAATCGTTAACCTTTTTCCCACTTTCCATATCGCTACGTTGTTATTCTTAACATCTAAAACTCTATACGTACCTTCACATTTTGGTTTAAACTTAGCAACCACTTTTCTTGTTGCCGAACTTAAAGGATGTGTTGCTACCAAAACCCAATCATTCACCTTAATTTGCACATCACGCCTACGTCTATTATAATATTTCTCCCATTTTTCATGCTTAGTTTTTATGTTTCGTCTAGCCTCGTCAAACAATCTTTCAATATCTCCTACTGCAAATTCTGTTCCGTCTGATACCATCACTAATTTCTGAAAAGGCGTAACCAACTTTCTACCTAAAAATAATTCCACAGGGGTTTTCCCCGCTGTTTCGTTTACAGCCGTACGAATAGCATAAGCAAACTCACGTAAGAATTGCTCCCATGTGGCATGTTGCTCATTGACATAATTTGCAATCATTTGCACCAGATCGTGATTTACGCGTTCTGTTCTATTTGATTGAGGTCTATAAACAACAGTCTTCACATGCCTTATGCCTAATCTTTCACTTAAATTCTCAAAAATATCGGAAAAAAATTGGGGATCGTTATCACTAATTAATTTTATTGGAGCTCCAAAACGCGATACATAATTTTATCAAAAGAATTATGTGCTATAACTCGAGCAGAGGCTTTTTAATGGATATGATTTCAGCCCACTTGCTGAAATGATCCGTAATTACTAATATATATCGGTTGGGTCTTACTCTCGACACGGGATATGGACCTAACAAATCTAACGTAACTATTTCATTTGGATAATTTGATACAATTGGTATTAACCGACCAGCTGGTAACGCGTTTTTATAATTATTAATTTGGCACATATGGCATGTAGAGACATATTGATCAATAAATTTTCTCATATACGGGAAATAACAAACATCCCTTATTTTATGATAAGTTTTAAAACGTCCGAAATGACTTGTTAATGGCTTATCATGAAATTCTCTCATTATTTCATTCCTTAAAGATTTTGGGGGGAATGTATACTCGCATTTCTCCTAATGACGTTGCATATTTCGCATAAAATAACAGCCTTCTACTAGCCTAAAATCGCGGGACCAATTCTCACATATTGCTGCATTAATCGAGCTATCTTCTGGGTTTTCCAGCATTCTATAGATATGACCTAATTTTGGGTCTGTTTTTTGTTCTTCTATTAACTGATCTCGTGACGAAAGCACCAAATCTCTGATTATTGCACAATTAACTTTCTCTCCTATTATACTTTCAATTGGGTTTCTCGACAAAATGTCAGCTATTGTATTCTGAGTTCCAGGCCAATGCTCCCATTCTATATTAAATTCTGCTAATTTTAATGCCCATCTGATCATTCTATTTGACAAATTTTTACCAGTCGTTAAATGTGTTAACGCAGCGTGATCTGTAATAACTTTAATCGGCAAAGAACCTAAATATGTTCTGCATTTGTTCAGAGCGCAAACCACTGCTAAACATTCTCTCTCTGTTACCGTGTAATTCCTCTCCGCAGCACTAAGTGTACGAGAAGCAAATACTACTGGCCTCTGTTCTTGGTTTAGAACCCCTCCTACCCCTATTGAGCTTGCATCCGTAAATAATTCAAAAGATTTTTTTGAAATCTGGGAATTTTAAAACTGGCGCTTTTGTTATAGCCGCCTTGACCGCGTCGAATGCTTTCTGCGCCTCAATCGACCAAATAAATCTCTTTAATTTTTGTTTAAGATTATAAAAAGGTTCGCAAATATCGGCATAATTTTTAATAAATTTTGCGTACCATTGGGACATTCCTAAAAATTTCGACACCTCCTTGGAGTTATGCGGAGGTTTCATTTCAACTATAGCTTGAACTTTTGTTTCATCAGTTTTAATTCCCTCCTTATTAATAATTAAACCCAAATATTTTAACTCTTCACAACCAAATTTACACTTATCTTTATTTAACGTTAACCCCGCCTCATGTAATAATCGAAAAACTTCTTTCAAATGCTTAACATGTTTAGTGAATGATGGAGATGATATTATGACATCGTCCATATAGACACTCACAAACTTGCTTATCACGGGTTTGAGAATTATATCTATAGATTTATGAAAATTAGGAGCCGCCCCTGACAAGCCAAATGGCATTCTGCGGAAGGCGTATGTACCATTTTTCGTGACAAACGCGGTTTTAATTATATCACTAGGGTTCACAGACATCTGAAAATATCCCGACCGAAGGTCCAGTGCAGACATTATGCCTGTGCGGGGTATGTTCATTATTAAATCGTCTATTAAGGGTAAAAGATACCTAGGGTACTTCATGATTGCATTTAGTTTCCGATAATCAACAGCAAATCTATAGGCTTCGGCATTATCCGGTGGTGGTGTAACCCGTTATTCTTTCTACATAACACCACTGGTGACGCGTACGGCGATTGAATGGGAATTATAGGTCCCTCTTTCAACATTTTGTCAACATGATAATCGAGAATCTCTTGTTTAACCCTATCATATCTGTAGGGCCAGAAAACAAACGGTGGGTTATCTCCCGTGTCAATCTCATGATATAAAACATGCGTAAGCCCTGGTTTATCTGAAAACAGTCCTTGAAAACTATTAACCAAATTTTGTAATTCCCGTTTCAGTCTTTCTTCTAATTTTGTCTTAGAAAGACCTATTTCTACTTTTTCTAATTCAACCGTTTTAACCACTTTATTAATCAGCGAATCTGGAATCGCCAAAGATTTTCGATCAAAGTCTAAAATGATCTTTGATCCACCTATGAAGTCTATCCCAAGAATACATGGGTGTTCCAAATCTGCTAACACATGGAACAATCAAGGCTTTTCGAAATCCCGTATTCGAATAATTAATTCCACAAATCCCATATTTCGACATTTAGCTCCTTGCGCCGTGATCACTTGAGTACTCGATTTCTTTATTTGTTTATAAAAAAATATTTTTGGTATGTCTGTTCCTATATAAACTACTTCTCCGCTCCAATGTCCCATAACGCTTTCATAAAAGTTTCGTCTAATAAAATAGGAACTTACGGGAGTTTTACCGGAGACATACATATTGCTGAAAGTTTGATCGGTGACTGATTTATCGACTGTGTCTGATCACCTTTATTATCACTCACTGTCAAAACATTTGGTCGTCCCCTTTGCTTTCTACTGTCTCTAATAAAATTTTCACTCGAACCCCTATTTCTTTGGTCCCCTCTACTAAAATCGTCATTTTGACCTCGATTTCTAAATTGATATCCCCTATCTTTAAATCTGCGATCATCGTTTTGAAACCTATTCCTGTTCTCGCAACACTGATTTCCTTGACGGTTGTTCTGATAGTTACCCTTATAATCATTTCTACCATTATTTTGTCTATGTACCACTTCAGAGTTTCTCCAATTTCCTCGATTATTACCAACATTAGATATCCTACGCTCATTCCAACTTCATCCTTCCACGTTATTACTATTTCTCGAACCCGATGTTGCCTTGCACAAATATCTTTCCTCAAACTTTGCTAACACTCCTAATAATTGGATCGCGGTTTGTGGATTACGCACCTCCACTTTATCTTGAACTTGCGGCTCAAGTCTAACGGAAATATGATCTACAAGGGCTTTCTCAGACATCCCCAGTTCTGATTTCTTGTTTAACTTAAGTAAATCGTAAACAAAATCTGTCGGCTCCTGGTTCTGTCTTTGCTGAGACGCGTAAAAACGCGTATTTTGGATGGCAGGGAACGCTTTCGACAATGCTGCTTTCAGCTGTGCGGTGGTATTTTGCACTAACGTCGAACCGAATATTTGGTACCAATCCAGGGCTCAACCCAGGAGATGACGCTTTAAATACGCACTCGATAAGTCACTGGGCATTTCAAGTAATTTAATTTGGTTATCTATACACTCTAAAAATTCGGTGACGTTCTCCGACCCAGAAAAATACACTTCTGGCCAAACATTAAATCATCTTGCGTTTCTCATCTCGGGGTAATATCGATTAAACCTAGTTGGGCACCATTGTGATGTACCTCCCTTGGAAGTACATCCCTCGATGTATCAGCGTGAGCTAGAGGTGTAGGGTTAGCGAAAGAACTCGGATCAAACATTTTCTTAATATGACTTTATTAAGATATTCAACTTAAAATTTTAACAAATATAATTATGATAATTAATATGAGAGAATCTACGTTGACGTAATACGCAACACACAATATATGTGTATTTATAATAAGACCTAACTCAATTCAGAGCAATCTCAATAAGCGAACCGACTAATCCTCGATTCTAATAAAGTGTAATCAATCATACCGTATTTTATCTCGTAGTAACTTTAATCTTTATTTGCAATGGGATGCAGCTTGACGGAGAACTTCTAGTCAAATACCAATATGTTTATCCACGACACGTAGAACTTAATCAATCTTGAACTATGAACTGTAATAATCCTCAACTGCCACAACGCACATGAATTGTTTAATATTTCTTTATATTGGCATCACGCTTACTCTAAAGATCCTATATTTAATGTCCGTTTATTCGCATCTCTTCTTCACATCTCGTTTCTTGGATTTGGTTGGAAAAGAGTTGCCATTAATTCTGGCCCAAAGAACCCAAAGGACTTGTTAAAGAAAAGACGCGTTAGACGTCACAAGTTGAACTCAGAAAGGAGATAATCTGTATAATTTTCCTCAAACAGAATTGTTTTAAAAAAAGTATGATCCGACTACCGAAGTTTAGAAAAAAATTTGCCTTTAAAAAGGGCCAAGAAAAATCTTTATACACTAACAAAATACCAAAAGAAATAATCAAAATTTGAAGCAAAGGGATTATTTGCTGTTCTTCCGGGTAGAGGACAAGATTATATTTTAAGACAGGTAGTAATGTCCTAAATGGAGGAAGGTGAAATTTTATACTTCAGAAACTATATAGCAATCTCGTATTACTGTTCACAAGATTCGTATAAATGGGTTATAAGCAAATATTTATACAAACTATTACTTATGTAGTGAATCCTGCCATATGATATTAAGGGGTGTTGGAAAGCTAAAATCTTAATTTTTGACAATTTGAGATTTTTACATTTTCAAATTGTATAGATTTTAAACTTTCTAAAAATACCTTACTTGAACCTCTGGGGTATTTAGAAGCCTTTAAAATGTATTTTTAATTATTCGTTGAATTTGAGCCACGCCCATTTTAATGGCGAAAATTGTAAAAAAAATTACTTTGTTTTTGCTTAAAGTGTAACGATTGATATAAACCAAAACATGCATCTTTTATTTTAAATTGAGCCTTTAATTTTTTTATTTCGCAGCCGATTAGAAGTCTCACTGTATACATTATAATCAATTTATCTCAAAATGTAAATTTTAATGTGCGATGTACCTCTTTTCTGAGAAACTACTGTTCACAGGTATGTAAATTTTTTATGAATTATTTATAATGATGTCTAATATATACTAAAATGAACTTTTTCAAAACACTCAAAAATTTTATTTTTACAAATTTTTTAAGTAAAAAATGGGTCAAATTTCGCAATGTTTGATAAAATATTTCATATTTTCTTAAAAAAATTTAAAACTAGCTAAAAGCTAATTTTAGTATAATAAGAGAGGTGTACTTTAATAGTATGAAAAATTGCAAGCATGTACATAAAACAGATTTTGAGAAAACGTACATGGAAAACAGCCAATTTAACATTGTCAGTATAGAGAGAGAGATTTCCAATCCCTCTTAATAAGCGATCAAACTTTGGTTTCAATTCCATCTGCGATGAATATTACAAATGGAATGGCCATGCATCATTGTGTGAAGGGAAGAGGCTCACTGCAATATAGATTGTGTGGTTACCAGAAGAATTTTTGTATCTAAGCAACGGAAGATTGGTATGGATTTCTATTTAATTTGCTAAAACCTCACAGGCAATGCCGTAATGCTACATGTATTCTAAGCCATCCTTTTTTCAAATACAGTTCTAAAGGTTTTGTGACTTGTAGCTTTATTTTTTAATGCACCAATCCATTATTTCTGAAAAATATGTGCCTGGTTATATCTTCCTACAACAATAATGGCGCAAAACGGTAATTTTCCACATATAGACTTTTGAGTGAAACATGTGCTCCACTTCCTTGTTACTGTCATTGGATTTATCAGCCACAACCTTTCTTGGGATTGGCTTGCTAAATCCTTTTATTTGTCTACAATGATTCCCTCACAACTTCCTAAGACTCCCTCATGCACGCCATGTTCCACGGCAAACATGGTTTTTTACCGCTCAATGTGTGATTGTACGCTTCCAGATGAAAGCAGAAAATGTTGGCAACATATTGAATATGTTATAAACCAGCGCTTTTCAAATGGAGGGGCACGTTCCCTGGAGGGGTGGTGCGATAACCCTACAAGGGAGCGCTAGCATGACGAAAATAAAAGATTTAAAAATAATTAATTTACTGGAATAAATTAAAACAAAATACTTTAAGACATAATAAAAATGAAATGAACTTTTACTTTTATATATTTTATGTATATCATCTGGCAATATTATGTCATAAAAAATAAAAACTTCTTCAATACCTAGTTAGCTATCTTTGATCCTATAACCAAATAAAAAAAACCTTTTATTTGATTTACCGTAACCCCATGATGACAGAATTTTTGTTACGATTTCTTTTTAAACCAAAAATACTACTCTTTCAGAGAAAAATCAAAACCTAGACCCTGAATCGAAAAAATTTAGGAAGATAAAAAAATCCTTAATTACTGTAATTATTTTTGAAATACTGCACATTATAACTGTAGGCAGCAGAATATATTTGCTCAACATCTGTTTGACCTACTAAGTTTTTGGTACAGTTAGTTATGACTCCTCACTTTTGCGTTTGTTTCTTCTCATTTAGGGAAGTTGTAAATAATGTATTTCTATGTGTGTGAGGGGGTTCCACGTAAAAGAGTTTTATGGTATTTGGAAAACCACAAAGAGCATTTTGAAGGATTACTTGGCCAAGATTTATTTTTATGAGTACTCTCAAACATATAAAGCATAATGAAAAACGTTTTACACAGGGTTTTTTACCAGAAACATCTATAGTATAATGTTGAATTCACTTTTAACACTGAAGTGGTCGCGCCGGGCACACATATCACGAAATCGTTAATTCTGACAAAACTTTTTATTTGTTACAAAAGAAAAAAAATGAAAAGTACTTGAAAATATGTAAGTATAATTTCTCTTTATTAAATTATTCACTGGAATCACGATTTATATCGTGTACAATAAAAATAAGTGTATAAAAAAGGATTGGGTGAGTCAATCACCCCGATAGACCATTAACGTTTGCCTGGAGTGTGAGCCTGCTCCCGGGATAAAACATTTTGAAGTCTTCTTGCTTTAAACATTAAAAATAACACAATTATTCTTCACCGGGAATTTATATAATTTTTCATTATTTAACATTAATTCTAAATGCTCATTCTTTAAGGCTTAAAATTACAGTTCGCTTAAAACTAATTATAATATGACCATTCATTTTTATATATTTTACATTTTCGTAAACATTGTCATGTACTTGGTTTTACACTCCTGACAATTCAGCTATTATATCAAGAATGTTTTAGTTTTTTTAAAAAATAAGTCCGTACAAAGAGCGGTTACTTCAGATGGTACACCTTTAATGTATCAGTGGTGCACAAGGTATTTTATAACTAATTTTTTAATTCTAAATTAAGAGCAAGTTAAATAAGTATTAGTGACTTCCAAGGGCTTGCCTTGCAGATGAATGTTTTTCAAAGGAAGGTTTACGATTAGAAATTGACACTTTAAGTATTTTTTCTATATTTGGCTGAGATCTATATTTTGTCTTTAAAGCAGCCACCACGGAATTTTGCAATCTGTTTCAATTTAAAAATTCGAGAAACAAATATAAAACATATATTACTTATAAGTAACATATTTAAAATTTAATAATTTTATAACATATATAACATTTAACATATTAAATTTTTTTTCTTAATTAAATTATAATTAAGATCGTATTGTAGCTTTAGCGTCTCAAAAAGTGCATTATTATTGCATTCAATACATTATTATTTTTGGGGGAGGCACGATAAAAATTGTCATTGAAAAACGGGTCGCCAGTATTGAAAGTTTGAGAAGCACTGTTATAAACATAAATTGGGCAAATTTTATTGATTTTTATAGTTATCATATATCTTCAAGTAATGAATTTTAAATCAATTTTTAGTGTGTGTTAGAAAAAAAAATGCATCATCTCATTTTGAATAACGAAAATTTGCTGAAGTTGGATTGTTTTTGCTACTGCCTTTTGAAAAGTCCACACTATTTTCCGCACACTATTTTCACTATGCCGCACGCATAATTTGCTACAAGTCCCGATAGCCGAGTTGGCAGAGCGATGGACTGAACTTCCTCAGGTCTCGGGTTCGAATTCCGGCCCCGGCAGATTTATCCAAAGACTGGAATTTTGTTCTCGTTTTTAATGTATTGTTTCTCTAGGTTCTAGATGAATCCAGATCATTCTTTAGAGTGCATACTGGGTATTTCTCGAATATTCTCCGAAGTGTATAAAAGCAGAGTTCATCGCCAGTTGGGCATGTTCTCAGTCCAGTGTTGTATCGAGCTCCCAGCGTTAGAATAAATCTAATTGTTTGTTTAGTTGAACTGTGTACTTCTTTCGACCTCCGTGACAAGTTTGGTGGAGGCGCGGGGTACAATTACGTCAAACGTGGATAATAGCGACAACCTTCGCAGGAGCCTCCGGTTAAGAGGATTATCCCCGAATTCGGACTGTTAAAAGAAAATAGTAGGAAGAGGACAAAAATGCCGACCGAGCAAGAAGCCAAGCCCGCTGTAGTAACACCTTCGTTACAGCAATGGAGGAGCCCATCGACCTTTCGAGGAGCGCCTGGGGAAGACCCTCTCAAATGGCTTAAAGAGTACGATCGAGTAGCCAACTTTAACAAGTGGGATGACATGATGTGCCTGGCTAACGTTTATTTCTTTCTTGACGGTACTGCGAGACAGTGGTATGTCAACAACGAAGACGCCTTAGATTCCTGGGAAGCGTTTAAAAAATGGACTAAGTGGACTTTTCGGTGACCGTCAAAAATATACCAGAAGGGCAGAAGAACAACTAAAATGCCGAGCCCACAGCGTTCAGGCGAGAGTACAGTCCTACATACAAAGTGTATTAGGACTTTGCCAAGAGGTAAATCCTCTGATGAGAGAAGACGAAAAAGTGTCACACCTAATGAAAGGTGTTGCTGAGGATATTTATCAGGCCCTGTTGACGAGAGAAATCAACGACACAGCAAGTTTTATCAAATGGTGCAACTATATCGAAGATATGAAGCAGAAGAGAGTTGGTCGACCGAGATTTGAAAGGCTTCCAAACGTCGTACCGGTTGCATCCCTGACGGATGAGACTGATTTGGTCTCTCTTATGCGCACAATCGTACGAGAAGAAGTCCATCGACTAGTTAACCAGACGCAAGAATCTTTGGACTCCGATCCCCAATCCTTAGAAGAGATCGTTCAAGACGAAGTTGAAAGGGTTTTGGCCCCAGTGTCAACAAAACCTACAGAAACTAGACCACGACTAACATGCGCCGCTGTAGCCAGGAAATACAGAGCTCCTGTTCAGAAATTCCCACCTGAACCAAGAAAAACAGATGTGTGGAGAACGGCTGACAACAGACCTGTTTGTTTCCACTGCGGACGTCCTGGACATGTAATGCGCTACTGCCGAGAGAGAAAGGCTGTCTTTGACAACTCTCGAAACCGCCGACGGAACTTCGACGACGTTGGCACTGAAGAAGAAATACGCCGGCCAAACTCTTCTCACCGTTTTACGCCAAGTCCCACGAGAGGCCGATCCCCAATACGTCGTTACAGATCCCCGTCGCCATATCGCCGATCCATTCAGTCGCCAGACCGTAGGAGCGAGGAAAACTAAAGAAAGCGACCTTCCAAGGAGGTGAGGCCGCGTGTACTGGAAATCCTCCGTCGACCGCCAAGATGACTGGTAACCAACTAGACGTAATAATAGATAAGAAGCCGATACGTGCTCTAGTAGATTCTGGGGCATCGTTTTCTGTCATATCCGATAAGTATCGCCGATTTTTAAAGAAAGTTCTGTTTGCTGATGCCAAGAGCGTTATGCTGAAAGTTGCGGATGGAAATTTTGTTCGGCCGATAGGGAAATGTGTTTTACGTGTCCGTATAAACAATCGAGAGCTGCCTTTTGAATTTGTTGTTTTATCCCATTGTAGCCATGACGTCATCCTAGGATGGGACTTTTTAGAGGCGTCTCAAGCCGTTATAGACTGTGGACAAAATGAACTTGTTCTAGAAGACATCTGTCGAGACTCCACAGCGCCTGACGCCTGGAATTTGTATGCCACCAGAGACTATACACTTAAGCCGCATTCTTTAACTAGAATAACAGTATCAGGATATCAAACCCGAGGAGACATAAATGTAGTTCTAGACGGCAGCAAACATTTGCTCTTCGAGAAAAATATTGCTACACCGTCCATGGTATCCACATATCGTAACGGAAAAGTGATGTCTGGGTTACCAACCTGCAGTTCCGAAACCAAATCATCCCTAGAGGAATGTGCATAGGCCAAGCTGAACCACTAAATGAAGGGCATCTATGTGTTATTTCCGACACATCGGGTTGCTTGGATGACCAGCAAGAAACTTCGGAGTCACAGATGAATTGTTCGTTAATGATGTCACCCGAGTTAAGTGGCGAACAGAGAAACAAACTATCCGAACTACTCCAGAAATTTTCTGGGCTTTTCACGAAGACCGACAAGTCGACAGCCGCGAAGACGAATGTGAAACACAGGATTTGTACTGGTGATCATGCTCCAATCAACCAACGAGCCTACAGAGTCTCGCCGACTTAAAGACGCATCATTCATGAAGAGGTTCAGAAAATGCTTGATGAAGGTATCGTCCAAACCTCCGAAAGTCCTTGGTCATCACCCGTTGTGCTCGTAAGAAAAAGACGGTAGTTGGCGTTTTTGCGTCGATTATCGCAAGCTGAATAGAGTCACAAAAAAGACGTTTATCCTCTGCCTCGTATTGACGATACGCTCGACTGTCTGAAAGGTGCCAAGTTCTTTTCTTCCATGGATCTCCGATCTGGCTATTGGCAAATAGAAATAGACGAAGCGGATCGTGAAAAGACGGCATTTATACCCCCCGAAGGCTTATACGAGTTTAAAGTCATGCCGTTTGGTCTCTGTAATTCACCTGCGACCTTCGAGAGAATGATGGACAATTTGCTACGCCATTTTAAATGGACTATGTGTCTTTGTTACCTAGATGACATAATAGTGTTCTCAGAAACTTTTGAAGACCATCTTATACGATTAAGACTTGTTCTAAAATGTCTTCAGGAAGTTGGTCTTAAATTAAATTCAAAGAAGTGTCTTTTTGCTGCCCAAGAAGTACAGATTCTAGGCCATCTTGTATCTAGTAATGGCGTTCGTCCCGATCCCGACAAAATAAAAGCCGTAAGAAATTTTCCCACTCCAAAGAATATACATGACATACGAAGTTTTCTTGGCCTTTGTTCATACTTTTTAGAAGATTTATTAAAGGTTTCTGTTATCTCGCCGAACCTTTGCAGTCGTTGCTGAAAAGTGGCGTGGAGTTTCATTGGGGTCCTGAAGAGGTGGAAGCATTTAACAGTCTTAAGAAAGCACTTACTTCGGATCCAGTATTGGGGATGTACGACTAAAGAGCTTTTACAGAAATCCATACTGATGCAAGCGGGTACGGTATCGGAGCTGTCCTAGTACAAATTCAGAATAATGTCGAGAAAGTTATAGCATACGCTTCTAGAACTCTGACAAAAGCCGAAAAGAATTATTCCACCACAGAAAGGGAATGTCTTGCCATCGTATGGGCTACCAACAAATTCCGGCCGTACATATTCGGAAAACACTTTACTGTTGTAACTGACCATCATTCCTTGTGCTGGCTCATGAATTTAAAGGATCCTTCAGGAAGGCTTGCCAGATGGGCCCTCCGACTTCAAGAGCATGATTTTGACGTAAAATATAAAACCGGTAAGAAGCATAGTGACGCCGACGCTCTTTCGAGAAATCCAGTGGAAGAGGAAACGGAAACACCAGACAAATTTTTAGCAGTCACGACGAGTATGAACCTTGCGATGGAACAGAAAAAGATCAAGACCTTGCGAAATTAAAACTTTTGAGCAACTCATCCAAAAACGAAGAATTCAGATTCATCGACGGTATCCTTTGCAGGAAGAATTTTGATCCAGATGGAAAGTTGTTTTTACCAGTCATTCCTAAACATCTACGAGCAGACATACTAAGGCACTTTCATGACGCCCCCACCGCAGGACACCTTGGTTTCGCGAAAACTTATGACAGGATTCGCAAGAGATTTTACTGGCCGGGAATGTACCGAAATGTCGTTCGGTATGTCATGCATTGTCGGGAGTGCCAAAGGAGAAAATCCGTTCCTCAACCACCACCTGGACGTTTAGTTCCCATCCCTCCAGCTATAGCTCCTTTCCATCGCATTGGAATTGATCTCCTTGGGAGATTTCCAAAGTCTGCTCATGGAAACAAATGGATAATAGTCTGCACGGATTACTCAACGCGATATGCAATAACAAAAGCCTTGCCGACAGCCGAAGTCGACGAAATAGCGAAGTTCTTACTTGAAGAAATTGTCCTCAGGCATGGAGCTCCTCGAGTAATTATCACAGATCATGGAGCCGTCTTTCGATCCAGACTTGTTTCCTCTCTCGTCGACTTGTGTAACATTGATCATCGTTTCACAACGGCGTATCATCCCCAAACAAATGGACTGACGGAGCGCTTCAATAAGACCTTGGCCGACATGTTGTCAATGTATGTGGATGTAGAGCAGAAAAATTGGGATGAAATTCTACCATTTGTAACCTTCGCTTATAATACCGCTAAACAAGAGACCACAGGTTTTACGCCGTTCTATTTACTTCATGGTCGTGAAGCGGAAACGACACTAGATACAATGCTACCATTCTGTCCTAACGATTTTGATGACAATAACATCACCAAGATAGCAGCCAGAGCCGAAGAATCACGACAGCTAGCCCGAGTGCATACTCTGAGAGCTCAAGACAAAGATTGTCGACGTTACGATTCCAAACACCAAATGGTATCCTACACTCCCGGAGATCTCGTATGGATTTATACTCCAGTGAGAAAAGTCGGTCTCTCCGAAAAACTCTTAAGAAGGTATTTCGGACCGTATCAGATGCTACGCCGTTTATCAGCCGTGACTTACGCAGTACAAGATTTTGATCCTGCTTCACGAAAAAGAAAACTAAGAGAAGTTGTCCATGTACTGCGTATGAAACCGTACCATGATCCCGCCGAGCAAATCGAAACCGAGGATATTCCTCCCAAAGAATCATACAAAGGACCCATCACTCGTTCCAGAATAAAGACCCTTGAACAAAATGACAGCGGGTGCTGTCTTCTTTTCCAGGGGAGCAATGCCGCACGCATAATTTGCTACAAGTCCCGATAGCCGAGTTGGCAGAGCGTTGGACTGAACTTCCTCCGGTCTCGGGTTCGAATTCCGGCCCTGGCAGATTTATCCAAAGACTGGAATTTTGTTCTCGTTTTTAATGTATTGTTTCTCTAGGTTCTAGATGAATCCAGATCATTCTTTAGAGTGCATACTGGGTATTTCTCGAATATTCTCCGAAGTGTATAAAAGCAGAGTTCATCGCCAGTTGGGCATGTTCTCAGTCCAGTGTTGTATCGAGCTCCCAGCGTTAGAATAAATCTAATTGTTTGTTTAGTTGAACTGTGTACTTCTTTGGAACTCCGTGACAATAACATTTAACATATTAATTTTTTTTCTTAATTAAATTATAATTAAGATCGTATTGTAGCTTTAGCGTCTCAAAAAGTGCATTATTATTGCATTCAATACATTATTATTTTTGGGGGAGGCACGATAAAAATTGTCATTGAAAAACGGGTCGCCAGTATTGAAAGTTCGAGAAGCACTGTTATAAACATAAATTGGGCAAATTTTATAGATTTTTATAGTTATCATATATCTTCAAGTAATGAATTTTAAATCAATTTTTAGTGTGTGTTAGAAAAAAAAATGCATCATCTCATTTTGAATAACGAACATTTGCTGAAGTTGGATTGTTTTTGCTACTGCCTTTTGAAAAGTCCACACTATTTTCCGTCATATACATACACAAAAATACATATACAGCCTGACCTCTATTTAACGAAATCATGCAACCTCGATAAAAGTTCACTATGCTAAAAATTCGATAAACAGATATTCATAATTTAATGAACTTTAGAAGCCCCATAAACAAATATTTTAATTCCATAAACACTATATATTATTAGAAAAAGTAATTATATTTATTTTTTTTTGTAAAAACCTATTCTATTTATATGTCTTGCCCGTTAAAAATAAATATTTAAGGAAAACAAAAGGGAAAAACCCTTTTTTGTTGAATACATTGTATTTTTGAACTTAACAAAATTGTATTAAAATTAATAGATTTTAACGACACTTTCTAATGATCCTTCAGAGGTACATAAATTATTTTATAACCAAAAGTTTTAAGCCATACGCTTCCCTTAAATTTAAATTCTGACTAAGATCTGTAGATTTTTTATGAGATTTTTTTTTCAAAAATGAAGCCTATATTTTAGTGCTTTCGGTGAGTAAAGTAGCTGGTAAAGCCATCAAGTGCACATTGATCACCGCAAAAGGTGTTAAAAGAAAAGAAAATTTGAAACATCCAGAAATATTTTAAAAATTGAGAAAAAATATTGGAATCCCAACAGAAAATATTCGTTAAATAGAGAATTCACTTCGCTATTTGGATTTTCTTTTAATAATAAAATAATTAAATGTTCTTGGTGCGAGGAAAAAGTTCTCCAAAACGAAAAGCTCGTGAGAGTTGCGTAAAATGAAGGTATGACTGTACATATATATAAAACATATATAAACACGTATATATGTGTGCAAAGTATACATATGTGTGTGTCTCTTTCCCCTATTTATATAAGTAAAAATAAATTAAAAAGTATGCAACATTATTTATATCTTTCGTTTGACCATCACACTTGTAGTCAAACTTAAGACAGACGTATTTTGAAAATAATGCAATACCAGAGAAAGAAAGGTATGAATGGAACCAGTTAATTACGTTCAATAGCTGAACTTCCACAAAAAATACTGACTTTAAGGGACACTGTTTAAATGAAAATACAGTGAAAACTATATAACACGAAACTGAGGGAAACCAAATATTTTTTCGTGATAAAAGAATTTGATGTGTTAACGAATATTGGAAAAAAATATATATTCCAAAAAATTTAGAGTTTATTAGTGTACATTTTATTTACAGAAATACACATATGTGTATGCATTAAATAAAAACATTCACAAGAATTTAATGAAATTTAATACAAAATTTTCAAATTCTTTTTTAATCACCCACCTTAAGCAACTCCATCTTCATTTTAAACAAAATAATAGTTAAATTTCCTCCTGAGCTCTTTGCCATTGGGCTTGTAAAAAATTCTTGTAAAATAGAAAAAAACAGCGAATCACAAAATCTTTTTCTCTCTCACTAATTTTTCCTCACACGGCAATATACTCATCACTGAATTCCAAAGGGCCACTGATATGAGAAAAGATGATTGAAATCTCGCCAGCATGGCTGATGTTTTTCAAATATTGATCATTCCGAGAAGAGAAACTTTTGTTACAAGATAAGAGGGGGACAAAATGCATGGAAATACATAGTAGTTTGTTCAGACCGTTCAAGTATTTCGTGTTAACCGATCTTTCGTCTTAAGCGTTTTCGCTTTAAAATTTTTTCATTGTTTTAAATATATGAATTAATTTGTACATCTAAAACTTTTTTATCATTTATACTGTTCTTTTTCCCCTCTTAAAAGTGAAAAAATCATATATTGGAAAAGTTCTAAAACATTGTTCACTTTACACAGCCAAGAAAAAAAGTGTGTTTATTTCAGCTTTTTCCATCAAAAACTACGTTTTTCAAATGCTCAATCTTTAACTCTTGTTCGTTTCTGATATTCCATATTTCACATTTAGAGCAATTGCTTTATAATATTCGTAAATTAAATAGAAAAACTGACAAAGAAGTGTAATTTCTTCCTTTAACAAAGTTTTTAACAAGCCATGAAGACAGAAAAAAAAATTATTTGATTTCTGCTCTCTTACTCAGCTAAGTGAAAGGCACTGTTTATAGAGCGTAGCGATTGTAAAAGTAAAACAAATCGGTTCATTCATGAATATATATGCAGTCGGACCTCTTTTTTGCAAACCTCTATTTTGCATAATTTTTCGGCGAAGAAGAGCACTTTTACGACTGAAAAACCAATTTCTATTATATGAATTTTCCGGAAGTTGTTTCTATTCAACGTCTTCGTTAAATAGAGGTAAGGCTCGATTGTATATAAACACTCAGGAACATTGAAAATAGCGACCCAAGAAAGAAGCTAAGTACAATGGCGAAACTTTGCAAATAAGCACAGCGTAATGTGATATGCAAATGATAAAAGTTTTGTGCCAATACTGATGCTCATACACGCCGATATGGCGCTACAATCAGGAAGAGGGTGCTATATAAGACAGCGCAAATTCGAAGATTCAAAAACGTGACGATTACACGCCGATTGTAGGAAGAATTTTTAAAGCGAAACATGCCAGGTAAACGTGCTAGAAGACATTTCTCACAGTTAAGTAAGTTTGAGAGAGGCCTGAACATCGGGAGGAAAGCTGCAGGCTGGTCGACGCGCCGTGTAGCTGGCCAGGTGTCTCGTTCGGAGTGTGCCGTTAGAAATTGTTGGGAGCAGTGGACACGAGAAGGTACCCACGCGCGGAAAACTGGGTCTGGAGCGAACAGGAAGACCACGAGGAGAGAGGATCGAAGGATTGTGCGGTCAGCACTTTTGGACCCCAAAGTGACTCGTTCAATGATACGAGCAGACGTAGGCGTAGCAATTGTTCCACAAACAATTTCCAGACACCTTGCAGAAGCAAACCTAAAATCCAAGCACCCTCTCCGTGCACTCCCTTTAACACCGGAACATCGGCAACTGCGTCTACAGTGGTGCCAAGCCAGATCATGGAATGTAACATATTGGCAACAGTTTGTGTTTAATGATGAATCCCGTCTTGTTTTGGGGACAGATGATAACCGTGTACGAATGTGGAGGCGCCCTGGTGAGCGCTACAATTCCCTCACACTG
Source organism: Trichonephila clavipes (assembly GCA_019973935.1). Lineage (NCBI taxonomy): Eukaryota > Metazoa > Arthropoda > Arachnida > Araneae > Nephilidae > Trichonephila > Trichonephila clavipes. Next base: position 195,789 of record BMAU01021068.1, on the reverse strand, counting down.
TTCTACGTCACACTGCCCGCACACCTGGTATAATGTTCTGGGGGTCATAGCCTATGATAGCCGGTCCACTTTAATTGTGATGCGTGGAACCTTAACGGGCGAACGTTACGTTAATGATATTCTTCGACCCCATGTAGGACCTTTCCTAAATGGTCTCCCAGGGGCAATTTTCCTGCAAGATAATGCTCATCCACATACAGCATGAGTTGCTCAAGACTTCCTACGTCATTTTTAGACTCTTCCATGGTCGGCCTGCCCCTCCGATTTGTCCCCTGTAGAGCACGTGTGGGATCAGCTAAAACGGCAGATGCCATCGTGTCACTCTGTACATGATTTAGAGTTGGCTGTTCAAGATTTGTGGGCCCATCTGCCTCAGGACAACATAAGGTGTCTAATCAACTCAATGCCGGACCATGTGGCGGCATGTATAGCTGTTGGAGGTGGTCCAACGCGCTATTGAAGTTGCCCTGTATTTGTGTCGTTGCACACCCTGTATTAGTTTTATTGTCTTGTTTTTTAGATCAAGTGAATCTCTCATCTGTGTCATTATGTGTATTAAATGTCATTTCAATCCGATGCTTTCTTCATGTTTCGCTATTTTCAATGCTCCTGAGTGTATATGTGTACTTCACAAGAGAAATGTAATTTGCAACTGTTTAACATATATTTTATTCCAATGTTCAGCAAAACATTCTGCACTCTAAGGCTTACCAAGACGAGTCCTTTTTTAACGTAGATCAGCAGCGAGTGAGTAATTCGTAAAAGGGGTTTCCAAAGTCCACTTAAGTAGAAGTCAAAGCACTTATGCAGGAGGTGGGGTGAGTTGTTCTGGTAGGAATCTTACCCCAAATGACACATGAAGAGCTGATGATTCATCACACACACACACACACACACACACACACATATATATATATATATATATATATATATATAGTATAATAAATAAAAGTGTAAAAGTACTAAAACCTACAATGCCAAAGAAGAAAGAAAATGGAGTCCATGACACACAACAAATGTAGAAACTAACAAACCCTTTCACTAAACCGGAGACTTATTATGATTTCTAAAGTTGTCGCTGAATTAGGCCAGTGATTTAGGGTTAGCAATGCTTTATGGATCCACCTTCCCAGTGCAGCAGAAATTTTCGACATAGAAGAAAAAAAGAAAAAACAGATCCATATGTTGAAAAGTTCTATTTCTAACACGTGGATGAGAAAACCTTACAATATAGTAAAATGAAATTATGAAAAGAACATAAATGTAATTCTCAAAGCGATGAATAATAAGAAAATTATCTATAGAAAAATTAGAATAAAAACTTACATGTAAAAATATGAACCATGACGACAGAAAGCAACCCGCTACGCAGAGGTGTAACACAAAATGGTGTTAAGATTGTAATATAAAAATAAGGGGAAAAAACGTGTCGCCACCTAGTTAGTGATATTGAAATTAAACTAAGAAAATATATCTTAAAAATAAACTAAATATAAGAAATTTTAAATAAATTAATCCCATATATATATATATATATATATATATATATATATATATATATATATATATATATATATAATATATATATATATATATATATATATATATATATATATATATGAGAACTTTAAATCTTTGGAATGGTATAAGAAACATGAAATTATATACATATATATACTTCAGGGGAATATTTTGACAATATGTAAACGATTTGATATTTTGAAAATGGTACAACATATTTAATATGGTGTCTAGCGCATCAGAATGGCTAACACTGCCACACAATTGTTTTGCATGGATGCGAAACAATTTTTTTGGGGGGATACTGTTTGGGGAATCTTGTTCCATTTTTGACGAAGTCTGACCCTTAATTTCTCAAAGTAACAAGATACATTGATCTTGTAGCAATGTGCTATCCTAGTGTATCCCAAACATGTTCGATCAGATTAAGATTGGGAGAGCAAGATAATCACTCTATACGCTGCATTATTTTATTTTCAAGAAAGTTATCCGCAAGGTTAGCTGTATGAGGTATCTGGCATTATAATGAGCGAATCTTCAATGGCTACTACATCTTATGTTACGATATGTAGTCTCAGGGTCTCGTCTGAATATCTTTGAGCCGTCTATTTTCCATTCCTAATTATATGCAAGTCAGTATGTTCACCTATGCTGATTCCATCCCTTTCCGTTAAACCACCTGATTCGCAGTGTGATCTTTCTAGTATGAATATAGAGTTATTTCGCGTGTCCCTTTCATATAATAATAAAATAGGCCTGGTGTCACTTTAACTTAGTTGGACTCTTTTAGAAACGGCACTTTACTCCAACTCTCAGCCTTTCAGTTGGTTAATAAATGAATACCAGGCTTGCTTTTGAACCAGACACTGGGAGTTTGCGTCAGATTGGTCCTCTGACTGGAATATCTGCTCATGCACCACAACGCCCAAGGTTACGAAAACTGAAGTGAGAACAGTAAGCCTTGGCCTTCATGGGCTGTTGTAACACTGAGTTAATTTACTCCATTTCTCCGTACTTTATTTCTTTGCATTCAGTCTCACTGTTTTTGATTGCTTTTACTATTTATCTAAAATTCCGTTGGTGAAACTAGGGTTTTTGCTGTTTAAATACGTTTAGTTCAATGTTTACAGATATTTTTGATTAAGTTAAACGTATATAAAGTTGGAATTATTTTACAAAACTGATAATCCAACTGAATTTTTTTATATAATCATATGTATGTTGGCAAGGTCCAGTGGTCGAGTCGTAGCGTATCCTGCTTCCCCACCACAAGCCCTGGTTTTATTCCCTGGCAGTGCCAGGTCAACTCAGCCTTTCGTCCTTCCAGCAGTGGGTCGATAAATGAGTACCAAGCTTATTTGGGAACAAGCACTGGGGGTCTCGCTTCAGATTGACCACATGATCGGGACATCTGCTTATACACCTCAGCACCCAATGGTCATGTATACTGGAATGTACACAGTAAACACTGGCCCTCATGGGCTGTTGCGCCACTGGGTTTATATGTATATTGGCAGTATGTATAAAATTGGATAATTTTTTTTTTACTAGAATGAAGCAGTTTATTTCATTCTATGAAATTTTGAAAGTTCGTAAATATATATATATATATATATATATATATATAGTTACTAAATTATTATTAATTTAATTTAAATTAAAGCAACATATATTACAGAGCAGAGTAATACTTAAGAAAAATCTTAGGTTAATGGCTAGTCTTGCTTAGCTATATACATATACAAGCCCTAAAGGTACCAAATTTCTCTTTTATTTTTTTAAAAATTATTGGCTGAATTAAAATTTAGAACAGGAAATATCGGTAGAGGATAGTTTTGGAACGTATCACATATAATTTGTTTTCATATTGTTTAAGAAATGGTTCGAGCTGGGGGGTCATCCTACTTCTGTTAGATGAGTGATTGGTAGTCTCCGTAAGAACAAATAACTGGAATTAAAACTAAGAGATCTCCACGGTAAACAGAAGAAGTGAAATAAATTACTGAACCCTAACTAAATATCTAAATTTCACTAAGACTGTATTGATAAACCATCTCATAGACTGGCAATCTCCACTTATCTAACTTCACAAAGTGACTCTTTAACTTAAAATCTTAGTGGCTTATAAAATCTATACACACAATATCTGTCACTCACCATATAGATCGAAAACTGGCAGTTATGGTACGTGACTGTCTTCCTATTTGTTAACTGGACCACTTTCACTGCCAAATGAGACCCTTTGCATCCGGCATTACAAGAATTTAAGCTTGTAGCGTTGATCTTTCTTTTATGGAACCAGGGACTTTCATTTCAACAGGTACATGCCGGTTCTCACGTGGTACACCAATCTACTGTTTGTTTTCAAGTTTCTTCAACACTTTCCTGGATGGGGTACACATCAGATATGTCCCGAAAATAGGCTATTTTTCTCTGATAACCAGGTATTACTGATGGTACCTGGATCACTCCAATTCAACTCCCAATTGAAGCATGTGTAACAAGTCATCTCATAGGAAGGCAGCTACCAAATCTACCGAACAATGACCAAGTTGGATAACTGCTTACATAAGTGAATGAATTGAGTTAGCATATTATTAACCCATTTTTTCCCACTGTTATATTTAGATTACAGCTGAAAAATATCATGTGGAAATCATTACTTGTATTTTACGAATATTTGGACTGTTGGAACATGTAGGGCTATTCATTATATTATCCAAGTGTGAGTTTTATGTGTCTCACCTACATCTGCTTCCTCTAAAAATTTCGTTTATTCATCGCATTTTTGGGCGCAGTTTTGGGGTTTCAGAATTCTTTTTCAGTCTACTTTGGACACTTGGCTGGGCATTTTTTATGTGATAGTACTGTTTCGTTATGATCCCGGTTGTTAACCCTCCAAGCGGTTAGCACGGCTTTTTCTGCCCTACTAGAGAGGCTTCAAAAACGGACAACACGGAATTTTCCGGAAGGCAGGGGACTCGCCAAAAATGCACCAAACGTAATTTTACCTCCTCAAGTAACGTGTTCGAAAGCGGAAAAGCCGTGTTTTTCCAAATTCTCCCACCCCCTTTAAAGGCTTAACATCTTGAAAGATAATTAGAGATGGTCGGGGAGACACAATGGACATTGAGGGGAAGTTTTATGGCTCGCGGGGAGACCGGTTCTTCCCTTGCAGCAATCGTGAAAAACTGGGAAAAATTTCTTTAAACCCAAGAAAGTACGGAAATGATTGCAAGTCAACGAATTGAGAAAATTAGGGGATCGCTTGATAAAAATCTCTTTTTTTTCCTTACCTTAAAATTCTCAAATGGAATTATGTTTTTATAATGTATGTCTAAATTTTTTAAAAATATCTATAGTATTTAAATTCAAAGTATATATTAAAACATTGAGGATAATTTACTGTTTCATTTTTCTTATTTTAATCAATACTTTCAGGGATTTTTTTTAAAAAAGGATTATTTCGTTATGTGTCAAAAATTAACAGAAAAAAAAAGGTTCAAAATTTAAAATCTTTTAAAATTTTGGACACTTTTAAACATGAATAATTTTAAGCTTCTGTATTACATTATTTGCAAAAAATTTTTACACATTGCTAAAAAAACCCTATTTAAATCTTTTAGTTTTTTTTATAATTTTAAAGCCAGGTACTCAGGGCATCTTACATAGAATCCCTAGTTTTGTATTGTTCAGATAACGAATTATATTTGAATTTTAAATGTCTGAACATTAATTGCATTCAAAGAGAACGTAAACTACAAGCTTATATTTTTAAACTTGAATCTTCAAATAAAGAGTAATCAAAAGCATCTGGACAAATATACAGTTAACATTCGCGCATATAAATAAATATAAAGATCCTTTTTAAATTCAAGTTAAAGAAATGTCTATTTATGCAAAATCCCTCATCATTTATGTTCCATTAGTGGTTGTTTGAAGAAAAGGTTATTAAATTTTGGACATTTTTATAATCTTAACCAAGCAAAACTAGGAATTTTTTATTAGCTGCACTGAAATTCTGCATTTGAATTTCGAAAATGATATTTATGCGTGTCTCACATGCTCAATTAAAATATATATATATATATATATATATATATATATATATATATATATATATATATTTACCATAAATACTAATAATTCTTTGGATATTTAAAAATATATTTAGATTAAATTTTTAACACTTATATATGTATTCCACTTCTAATATTTTTTCATGTATTCCTTAAATTTCAAATTATTTAATTAAGTTAGGGAATATTAAAGTGTCGCTCTCTCTCTCTTCTCTACTCAACTACTCTAGGGTTTTGGCGATGGACCTGTGGCCGGGGTAGCCAAGGGGTCAAGGTATCGGATCATGGTTGGCATGCCACGAGTTCGAGCTCAGTGCCACAAATGACCCGCCGTGTAGGGGAGGCAATGCACGTTAAATCTGTAGAGAGCTCAAACTCCTCCGTTGGGGAAGTTTGATAGTTAGGAGAGGGGGGGCGAGCTCAGGTGTCGCCCTCATCACTTGACCATGCTTCGAAATTACAAGGTCCATCACCAAAACCCCTCGTGTAGCTGAGCAGTGCGACGTTAATATTCACTCACTTGGCGACGGACCTCGTAATTTTAAACCATGGTCAAGTGACGAGGACGACGCTTGAGCATCGCTCCTCTAAATGGTGGATCTTCAGTGGTACTGGGGTCGAACTCATGACACGACAGCTACGAGTGCGTTACCTTGACCATTAGGCTACAGGAGCCTCACAATTTGGTTGAAAACTGCATGTTATGTTTAAAAATATGCTGAAACATTTAATGAACTTGTAATAGATTTTTACATAGAAGATAGATGTGTGAGATGCTAAAACGGCAATATGTAAAATTTATGAGAATATCGATGACAGTTTTTGAAACATTCAATTTAAATTTTAGTTTGAAATTTATTCGTTTTTTCGCATTTAATATTAAATAGTCGCCATAACAAATTAATAGTTTGATGCATTCATAGATTATAAAACATAAAGGTATAAATGACATTGTTAGGAATAGTAAGTTTTTATAGCTTTGATATCAAACTTCTCTTTGCAGGAGTGTAGACTATTAAAAGATTGATGTATAAGTTAGAAAACTAACTTTTAAAATATATGGAAAACAATATCAGCAATTCCATGATCTTGACGAGCAGAAGACGGCATTTTTACTTAGTAGGACAGAGTTATCATAAGGTAGGAGCTTGTGGATTAACCAACCAGGCCTCTGCAGTTTTGGCAGGTAATGAACTCCCAATTGTTGTTTTCATTAAGGAATATAAAAATAACAAATACAAAAATAAGTCATGTAAACTTTATATATTTTAATAACAATGAATTGGGAAATTATTTTCCAATTCATTGTCGCGATTTGGCAGTAACTACGGTACTATCAACCGTACTTCTTATATATGTACAATTTCATATTTTGTTCTCGTAAACTTTACTCCTTTTAAAACATGTACTGCCAAAATACTCTCATTTTGTATATTTATAAAAATTTAAAAATATAATGGTTATCTACACAACATTTTAAATCAGGGGCGGCAACCGTGTAGCTGTAAGACGTGCCAAACCAATCTATCAAAATCATTCAGCGTGCCACATAGTAGGAAATTTTTGAAATCCTTCGATTCATACGATAATATTTGCAGATTTAAAGAATAGAGGTTAATAATTTAGATTTACTGTTTTATTTTATTTTAATTATGGATCAGTTAAATACATTTATTAACATAAAAATAAGCAATATAAAATGTTACTATTTCTTCAACAAAGATAAAAAAAAACTAAAAATGTATGTTTCCAACATATTTATTTAAATAAGATATAGACAAAGTGAACTATAAATGTTTCCCTTCATTACAGTTAAATAAAAATTGTAATGCGAATTAACTCTTTCACCACTCTTCTTTCATATCGCAAAACCAGTGGTATTATGCGTGACACAATTCTGAGCATTCAGTTGTTAAACAATTTCTTTGTGGAGTCGAAATAATTTTCATATTAAGAAAGATTTTTTACTTTGATATGCCTAGCCAAAAGTGGAAAGCAGAGTACATGCAATTTTCTTTTTTCAACCTTTAAATACCCTAGCAATAACATTCAATTATTTACAAAATAGCTGTAAATTTATCCTTATAATTATCTTTCAGATTATTTCGTAGTTACATAAATGTCCATAACTCAGAAGATGTTTGTTAAATAAAGTCTATTATCAACTTCCATCCACTCAAGAATTGTCATATTTGTAGAGTAGTGCTGAGTGCCACCAAGAATTGTACCACGTGCCACAGGTCAATAGATTGCCGACACTTGTTTTAAATGTTCTTTTTAACTAACCATCTCCTATTCAAACACAATTTATATGATAAAAAAGGGGTTTCACTCGTTGGGTAGGGAATTATATTAGATTCAACCATAAATAATTTTGTGTATAAAAAACTTACATTGTTTGGGGAGTTGTCATTGTTCCCCTAAGAGCAAAATGAAAGGAATTTGACATAATTATAGTAAGTTTCTCTAAAAGGGGAAACGTTCACTTTCAAAGTACACTGCATAAAGTGGTTTTAGGTGTACGAAGTTATATTCACTATTATATCTAAAATAAATGTTGATTTTTTGTTTTTTCATTAAGTTTTGAAGTTATTCCTTCACAAATATGCTTCTCCGTTACCTTTCTTTTAAACTTGCTATTTTCTTTTGCGGCCACGTTAGCCTGATGGTCATGGTCACTAACTCGTGTCCGATGTTCGAGACCTGGTGCCACTAAAGCCTAGCGTTGAAGAGGAGCTGATGCACGTTAAATATGTCGAAGCCCAAAGTCCTCACGCTAGTGTGGGGTGGAAGATTGGAAAGGGAGTTATCAGCTCAGGTATCGTCCTCGTCCCTTAACCGCGGTTCAAAATTATACCTAGTCGGTAGCTCGTCAGTAGCTACCGTGTTAACTTAGAATGCAAAATAAAGCCTTGTCGTGTGCACTTGAGTTAATTCGAGTGCGTTAAACAGTTCCAAATATGCTCACTAGATATAATTCGAACACGGTCGCATTTAATGCTGCTGTAATTTTCACACTGAAATATCAGTGAGCGCCGTCTGCACTCGTGATATTTGACCGTTGTTTCTTATATTTTACGATTTAGTCGTGAAACATGAAACACTTGGATAATATAATTGTATAAAAAATTAAGGCGTAAAAGAAATATTTAGATTTTATAAGCAAATTACAGTGAATTACTAAAAAAATTACATAAAATTATTACAATGAAACAAATATAATCCAGTAGAATCCAAAAATTTGCCATTTCATTGCGTATTCAAAGATTTAAACGTCGAGATAAATAAGCTTTGGACATAAAAAATTTACTGACGTTTTATCTGACGTGTAAATTTTAACTGAAAAATGTACACGGCACAAACACAGACATTTGTATCTGTCAGTATCCGAAACACGTCATTTACACCTATAATATCTTCCATTTGGAAAACAATTCGGCAACTCTTGAGGAAGTGGGTGGTCGTCCAGAGCTTCTTTCAACGGAATTTCCAAGAAAGGAAAAGCCGTTTTCCAATTAGTTTATCTTTCTCTTTTGAAGCGGTGATGCCTGTTCCTGCCTGAATCACCACTATTTTTTGTGAATAGTCTATTCCAAGCAATAATCTCCATTTCTATTGGTCTTACTGCTTCTTACCAAAATCTCTCCCAAATTTCATGGGAAAGCTTCTCTTATAAAAGCTTAAATAAATATATATATAGCTACAATTTGCTGGTCGAATCCTTTTAAGAAGGGATGTTTGGTTTATCTTAAAAATGAATAGTGATTCTGAAAATGAATGTTTGATTGAAGAGATAAGTTCGGATGAAGAATTTTCATCCTCTGAAAGTGAGTCAGATGATGATTGCTTGGATAGTGCTGGAGACTGGTGTCAAATAGATGTTACCTCTCCACTACCTAGTCATCCTAAATTTCCGTTTACTGGAAATCCAGGAATAAAAGTATGTATTGGAGATTCTGGAGATCCTTTAGAATATTTCAACCTGTTCCTTGACGATGAAATGTTCTCATTAATTGTAGAGGAAACAAATAGATACGCCGAATCATTCTTTGAAAATAAAGAATTAACACCTGCTTCTAGGGGTCTAAAATGGAAAAATGCGAACAAGGAAGAGATGAAAAGATTTATCTGTCTGTTGCTTTTACAAGACGTAGTACAAAAACCTGTGTAAAACTGGTTTTGGTCAAAAAGACCAATTCTATTCACTCCATTTTTTGGAAAGGTTATGGGGGAGGTGCGCTATGGACTTTTGATGAAGTTCCTGCACTTTGCAAATAATGAGTCCAGTAGCGATTAGATCATAACATGAAGCTAAAAAAAATAAGAGAGTTTCACAATCTACTAGTACATAAATTCAAATCTGTGTATGTACCGAAACCGGATATACCAGTGGATTAATCGCTGTTAGCATATAAAGGTCGATTAAGTTGGAATCAATATATTCCTCAAAAACGAGCCCGTTTTGGAATTAAATTGTTTCAGTAATGCGAATCAGAAAGTGGCTACATTTGGAACTCATTGATATACACGGGAAAAGGTACTGCCTTCAACGAAAACTATAATGATTATGGTCTTTCGACGAAAAGTGTCCTGACTCTTATCCACGAATTGAAGGGGAAAGGCTATTGTTTATCCACTGATAATTTCTATCCATCACCTGAATTAGCAGAAATACTTATTGGCAGTAAAACGGATATCTGTGGAATTTTACGACTAAACCGAAAAGGTTTACCTGTTTCATTAAAAAGTTCTACAGTGAAGAAAGGGGAAATTATAGCCTTCCAAAAGGGTAAAATGTGTGTTTTAAAGTAGAAGGATAAAAAAAACCTTGCATATGCTTAGCACTTTTCATAACGCTGACATGATGGAAGTGAAAGCTAAAAAGAGGGATATTGTGAAGCTGAAACCAAAAGCCGTGGTGTTTTATAATAACACCATGGGGGGTGTTAATAGATCAGATTAGTGTCTATCTTACTATCCTGTTGCCCGAAATCAACAGCGAAAATACTACAAGAAGATTTTTCGACATTTGTTAAATCAAATTGTGTGGAATTCCTTCGTTATCTTAAAAAAAAATGACGGGATTTTAGATCATATTGGTTTTCGAATGAAGCTGATAGAACGATTGATAGAAGAAGGTGGTAGTGATTCTGGTTCTCGAAACTTTGTTGGCCCTAAAATATATGAAAATGTAGTCGCTTAATTGGAAGGCACTTCCCTTCATATGTAGAAAGTGACTCTTCAAAAAAAAAAAAAAACATCGCGAAAATGTGTGGTATGCAACCTTAAGATAAATGATAATGGAAAACGTATTCGAAAAGAAACTCGTTTTCAATGTAAAGACTGTAATGTTGGACTGTGTGCAGTGCCATGTTTTGAAAAATATCACACTGTGACATTTCTGTAAACGACATGTATGTGTCTTTCTTATACTTCTTTGATATTTTTTGCTATTTATACCTGTTAAAATTATTTTTTTATAAAAGTTTATTTGTAATTGATTGTAAATTGAATAAAACATTTTCTTACAATTATATGTATTTGAGGATGAAATCTGATTTACTTTATTCGGGAAATTTTTAGTAAATTTCATTTTCTATTTGTTTTAAAACATGCATATTTGTGTATTATATAATGAAATTTCTACCTATCTAAAATTATGTCTGGCTTTTTTCTCCATTAAAATCTTTTAGCATTTTACAAATTATCTTGCCATTATTCATTATGTACTTAATAAGGAAAAATATATCTAAATATAAATAATTTCTGGCCTAATAAACATATAATTGTTTTTTGCTACAGTTTGGAAAATGCATTGAAATTTGTATTGGGATAGGATTTTAACATATTATGAATGTGTTTTTGACTGCCACTATGTTTTATATTTATCTTTCATTATTCTTACAGTATGAGTAGAAGTCGTAAACAGTTTTGTCACAGTAAATTTAATTTTTGTTTTATATTGAAATTATACTATTATATTGATTCTGAAAATAATAGGTTAGTTTGGCAAGCCATTATTTCACAATTTTAAAGCATTGGACAGTTTTGAAATTTTTTAAACTTTTCTAAAATGTTAAATTATTAAAAATATTTAATTATTGTAAGTGATTATTATTTCTTAGATTATTGGAAACAAAGAGTATAAAATTTAAAATATATCTCTTTGTTGAATTTTAATAATTATTTTTATGGCAAAACCTGGAAAAAACCCAACTTTTTTTAAATATTAACATTAAGATTTTTTTAAAAAATAACTAGAGCTCTCTGACCTAAATCCATATGAACTTTTATAGAGCATATGTAAGGGAACATTTACAAGATATTTCAAGACTCTATCTTGAACAAGAAAAACGCCTTAGGGATTAGAAAACACTCTCATCTTAAAAATTAAAAATCTGAGAAAAACACATTTAAAATTTGTAAAGGCATAAAAAAAAATTCTAAGCATGTAAAGTGTTAATTTTTTATATGTTACTATCCAACTTATGTTCTACATGAAAATTCTACTTGAAATAAATATGACTGAAAATATCTTTTTTAATTCAAAATATTCTTGGACATAATATTGATAACAATTGTTAATTTGATCAATTATTCAGTTTTATCAGAACCTTATATATTCACAAGAGTTTTAAATGCAAAATATTTATACAGAAAATAGTAGTGATACAAACGTAATCCAGAAATCACCAAGATTGTAAATAATGTATTTTTTCTCAGTTCCTCATCGTGGCAGGTAAGCAAGTTTAAGTTTTTGTTGCATGACTTTAAAATACTGTAATGTAGTATTACAATATATTTATTATAATGCAGTTTGTGGTACACATCAAAGAAATAGTTAGTTCATTCTGGAACATTTGTATTCTGTAGTCTAATTGTTATATCACCTGAAGGCTGGATTTTAGATTTACCATTTTCATTCATATTCCATCCCTTTCAAGTATTATTTTTCGCAGTAGACTGCGTACATTTGGTCACGGCATTTTTCAAAAGGAAAACAAAATTAATGAAAACAAAGTAAAGAGCTTTTAAATTAAATAAACTATGTGGCAAAAAATATATTGGGCTTTAAATCAATCTTAATTAAGTAAATGTGAGAAAACTCAAAAACTTAATAACATGAGCAAACAGAAATGATTTTAGAAATTAAAATTGCAGTTAATGGCCATTTCAAACGAAATAATGGATTGTGTTAAAAAATATTTTTAATTAATTCGATCTAGGAATGCAAAAATGCTTTAAAATGAAACCGAAACTAAAATCAAAACTCAGAAATTTAAAATTTCTTGAAACCTAATTGGTTTTCAGATCAGAAATTCTAGCGCAAGTTTTCCAAATATATGATCCTTAAAGAAATGCACCCCTTCCCCGATTTTTTTTATATGCATGCTATTGTTATGCCTTTAGAAAAATTCTCTATACTTACGAGAAAATTATTTAAAAACCGAAACTTATGATCCGTTTTTTCCACAGGTGTAATTTTTTTTCTAAAACTACACAAAATTTTTAATATAATAGTATTTCAGAAGCAAAAGGTAGGGATTTTTTGCAATATAAAACGAGTTATGATGATGATTATGAATTATTACTGTGTTAATATTTAAGAATAAAATAACAATTTGTAGGGTTCTAGTACTGGAACTAAGGATACATTTCTAAGTGATAAAATTGTTTGCTTATAAAATTACTTATATTATTAATTATCAGCTAATTGTACTTATGTAAATTGTTTTAAAGACAAAATTAATTGGCAATACATCTTTGCAATAACTGAATAGAAAGATATTGTTACCATTTATAGATATGTGTGAATATGCATTTAAATGATAAAATACTAAAGGAACGGAAAGATTAAAAATTAAATTTGAATAGAAAATGGTTAGAAACACTTTCGCCAGCTCACTTTAAGAAAAATATATTTTTTTATTGATTGAATGCTGCAGCGCAAACAGGAACTTTTCAAGGAGGGGGTCCAGGGTCAAAGTCCACTATTCTCCTATACTCCAATTCGCCACCTAACACATTATTTTGATTTTTGGAAGCAAAAAACATTAAAAAATGAATTATGGAATGAATAATTAGCATTAATAAAATTAATTATTAATTACAGCTACTTACTTTACAAACTATGCATATATAGTATAATAATTATTATATATGTATGGGATTATAATCAATCGAAAAAAAAATCAAGGGCTTTGAGGGGTCTGGACCCAAGAATCCCTTCCCTTGTGTGCACCACTGATTGAATGTGTATTATGTGTGCAAATGCTGACGTAGTAAGGGTATTTTCCCTCATTGCAAGTTGTTATGTTGATTTATAGCAAAAAAAATCATTCAACAGAAAAATATAAAGATAAGGATTAAAATTTGCATACATTAAAAGTATTGAAATGACTTTTTATGTTATTGTTAATTAAAAATATAATAAATTGCACAAATCCCAGTTTTATTTTACAAATTTATTCATCATATATAATGATACTACATTTATTATAATTTTGTTAAATAAAAAAAAAGTCTCTTTTACTTTTTCCCTCATAATTAAAAAAAAAATAACAGGAAAATATTCTTGAGTTTTCTTCGTCTGATATTCAACAATGATTACAGGGAGATTTTGTTGTTAAAATTGTAACACCGAAATAAAAATGTTCTTTTTAAATTTTTTTAAAGCTCTTAAAAGTAACAGGAGAAAAAAATAAATTTTCTTTTACTTTTATATATATTAAAAATATTTTTTCAACACTTTGAATGAATCATTTCTTTAAAACTTTATTTTTTACCCTTTATTTGCTTGTTTGCAATAAATTGGGAGAAGTTTCTGTTGGCCGTGAAGTGGATAAAATGTCCATCACACAATACTCGCCCTAGGAAACATCTGTGAATGAGAAACCTCTCCTTTCGAATAACACAGAAACCGAAAAAGCAATAAAATTGTCCCCTTCAAAACCATTAGAGGACCCCACGCAGTTTTAAGAGGGGAAGGCATAAAACTGTGGTGCGCTTTCGAAGAAGTTCGCAAAATTAAACAGAAACCTTTTCGCTACCACTAGCTTTGAAAAAGTAGACCGCTTTCCAAGTGAGTTTCAATTAGCGGGTCATCCACTTAGAGGGTTAAGTATAGCAATATTGTTCTTAGGTAAGCGTTTGTAAATTATTTTTAACTGTCCTCTGAATAGGACAGTGGGACGATCCGCATGCAATTGACGCGTTCTTTTTCTCTTTATAACGAATAATAAAAAAAATAATTTTCCTTCTAGTGTTTTGCCCCTGCTTAGATATGTCAATGTAAAGGTTTCTGAAGCTAGAAGAAGTATTAGAATTATTAAATAGTTTAGATTCAGATGAGAGTGAAGTTGAATTCGCTGTATTACCACCAGATACAAGTGATCTAACTGATGAAGATGAAAAGTTGAAGGGGAAGATAGTGAAGTAAATTCTGGTGAGATTATTGTAAACAATATTCCTGAGTCTCGGTGCAGGTTAGAACTTGAAATAGTTTCCACCTGTGCCGATCTTTTGTATTTCGACAACAAAGAACAAAAAAAAAAGACATCAGTCACTTGGATAAAGAATAACTCATCCCAATATAAAAAATGGGATCACAGGCTAAATCAACTGCAAATAACTTGCACAAGCAAATGGAAACTTCATTAGAAGTAAAACTCTATCAGAGCATATAGAGCAGTTTTATTCCAGTGATGTTTATGACATTATTGTAAAAGAAACTGTACGATATACAAAAGAGGTAAAAGACGAACATAATTTATTGACCACTGCAAACGAAATGCCTGCTTTTATAGGAATTTTGCTTCTAAATGGTTATCATTCAAATATCTGTGAACGTGATTACTGGTCATATGCCGAAGACATTGGCATTATCCTAGTGAAAAATAACATGTCACGAAACAGTTTCCAAAAGATGAAATCTTATTTACACTTTGTGGACAATGTAACTGTAAGTCAGGATGCCCAGGATCGATCCTTCAAAGTAAAGCCTTTGTTTACATACAAATCGTCTTATAAAATTCGGATACAATTATGAAGACACAAAGATAAAGTTAACTTGAAGATGACGAATTTGATAAATTCTTACAACAAACACATGGACGGTGTGAATCAGTACAGCTGATTTTCGCTGGACTTTATTCCATTAAAATTCTTGGGGGAAGTGGTATTATCCCTTTTGTACACGTTCACTGGATATGGATATGGTAAACGCCTGGATAATTCACAAAACTCTCAATAAAGTTAAAGCCCAAAACTTCAAGGAGTTCCGAATAGCTGCAACAACTGTCTATCTAAAAAAACTGTGATAAGAAAGACAGGTAAACCTAGGATCTCAACTGTACCTCCTTATGCAGAAGAAGACATTTGTAAAGATAGAGTTGAACAACGTCCAAAAAAAAACAACGAAAAAACAACGTCGTTGTCAAAGAAAGTGTTGCAAAGAAAAACCAACAACTTAATGTGGCAAATGTGACAAAACTCTTTGTCAGGCTTGTTTTGAACTTTTTCACAAAAGTTAGAGGGGAATTTAACTGAAAAGAGAAATATTTTGTAGGTAAGAAAGTATTATTCAATTAAAGTAAAATTTTGTACTCGGAAATAGCCTTTCATCACTGAATAGAACACTAAAACACGTAAGTGCAAATTTTATCCCCTTTATCCCAGTGTCCTATTTTGAGGATGGGTCAGATCTTTTATATAAAATATATAATTTTTTTAAAAATTTTGTTACATTTAGTTTGTTTAGGTTTAACTTACTTTAGAAAATATAATTCTACTAACATTTCAGCAAATTAAATAAAATGGGTTAAAACGGGTTAATATATATTATTATTTCTATTGTAGTTATATTATCTTAATAGAACATTGAACTTATTCGAACTATTAACGTTTCATTTTCGATATATGCACATAGCATTTACATATTTCTTTGCGATTGTAATGACTTTGTGCGTCGTTTTATCAATTATAAATTAAATATCTCAATTCATTATACATGAATTTTAGTTTTATGTTATTCGATTTATATATATGCTTAATAAATGAATAAGCGATGAATCAAATTTCAAATGGATTATGCATTGTTTCATCAAGCAGTCTGGTATAATATCTATGTAATTGAAAATGTATTCCTAATTAGGATATGTTTTAAAAATTCTACATTGTGTAAAGCATTAACTAATATTAATTTTATTCTGTTTTAAATAATTTTAAGCATTTCTCAAAAACACAGCAATCTGTAAGACATAATCAGTTAATAATAAATAATATAATTAATAATATTTTTTAAATATTTAAATGTACATGCGGAGTTTTTTATACCAAAATTTGGTCTAAATAAAGAGAGTAGAATAGTTTTACTAGAAACCGAAACACACATCACAAATATATCGATAGTTAAATAATAAAGCAGGATTCTAGAATATTTGAGCCCCTTGACGGTATCAAAGATAGATTAAGGAATAAGTACTTTTATATTTTGTAATGAATTAAACATGAAAGTATTTGATAATTTATCTTACGGCAATACTTCTTTCTAATTTTCACAACAGTTAACATTTATAAGTTAAGACTCAAATTTTAGAAGCCTATTATTCTTATTCACTTAAACAAACAAATATTTCATTTTATATTAAAGAAATTTTTTCTGATTGCTTTATTTTAGGAAAATTTATTAAAAGTAGAAGCAACTATATAGAGCTCATGTACCTTACTGTATATCATACAATGTGATTTCAAGGTCGTAAGAATTCTGTTGAAGTATTATGCAATTATGTTTATAAACTAATTCTGAACACAAAGAAAATTATTTTTCTTCAATAAAATATATTTTCTGATTTATTGAAATATAAAATTTTAATTTTAATGAAAAAGGGAGTATCTTCATTAAGTTCTAATTGTTTTTCAGTCATTCTTTGTCCATTAACATTGCATGTATTATTATGTTTTCCAGTCATTGTATCTGCATTGTTATATGGATAATTAGTTCCCAGACATTGTTCAAATCATTTTTATGCAAGCAAAATAAAATAAAAATTTAATTCTTTATCTATTATTTTCCATTATATTTCTATTCTTAAATGAATATGGACATCTTTTTAAATTTGATTAAAACAAATCTTCAGAAACTTGCAATGTGTGAAAAACATAATCAAAGTAAAGATTGCTTTTATTTTGAAAAATTGCAACAGAGAGATAGTAAAGATTAAATAATCTAAATTCTCCTTCAAAACATTTTAAATATTTTCCAAAAGCTCTCATGCTTCTGGAAATATTTCTTAAATCCTACTATTTAAAGGCTTTAAGTACTATGTCTTAGCCGTCTAAATAATGAAAATTTTACCGAAAGACATATTTTTTACAATATGTTTTATTTCAACTAATATAACCAGAATTGCATGATCATTAACGTGTTTTCACTGGTCAAAGAGATGGTAAATTAATGACAAATGTTGTACATTAACTTGATGGAATATTGTAATTAAATTTTTTAAATTTTCATTAAAAAATTGAATTATCTAAATAAATAACATTGATATTATGCAAATAACAAACTTTTAACAGTTATTAAACATTTAATGAACTGTCATGGGTAAAGAGAGAAGTAAATACCTTTAGTGGTCACAAACTTTAATTTACGCTACAGATGTTCTTCCTTTACAATATATACCGGAAAATTTACATATATATATATATATATATATATATATATATATATATATCAGGTAGTTCTTATTTAATTCATATATATATATATATATTTTTTTTTCCACGTCTTTCTTAAATATATATATATATATATATACGTTTTGATTAGTGTTATTAATCCAAACTCTTTGTGTTACGATGGACAATACCTAGTTCATATTCATTATGGTTCCGAGTTTGTTGTGTGGAACTATCTACATAATTTATCTAAAGTCTTTCAATTCCTACTATTAGTTCATAATATTCGTATATCTTGTTCAAATATTCAATCAATAATAAAATACATTTTACAGCACTCAATTGAACTGATATTTTATATACACGATTATTTTGGATGACAATACAAGAATTTAACTATAATTAATAAAAATAATTGCTTAAAACTAATTATTCAAAGAATTACAAATACAGCCAAGCTGGCTTCTTTTTTGGCGACTTGTGTCAAAATTGTAACAGCTTTTTTTCTTCCATTTTAAAGCTCTCATTTGAGGTGAAATTTTCTATACACTATTTTTTTCGGTGACAATACGATATAATAATTAAAATTAATTGACTGAAACTAATTATTTAAAGAATTACCGATACAGCCACATTGGCTTTACTTTTAGCGACTTGGGACAAAACTTACTGGGTCAAAAGTTTATTTCCTTACATTTAAAAGCCTCTAGTTGAACTGAAATTTTATACACACGATTGTTTCAGATGGTAATATGATACTTTAATTATAATTAATAAAAACTAATTGCCAATTAATTTTGTGATTTTGTTATATTTAAATAGATATTTTTATTAATTGCAATTATTTAATATAAGGTAACTAAAATAAAATTGTCTTTGTTGAACTGAGTAGTAAATGACCTTAAGAATTTTTTTATATCACTTGTTCCTATACAAGTTTTTGAAATCTTTGTTATTTGATTACCCCTTTAAGCTTTTACACTTTTTTTTGAAAATTGTGTAGATAAATTAGATTATGTCATATTTTTGTAAATTAAGCTTATTAAAAAAATCATGATTTTTGATAAATCAATTTTAATAATTTTCATGAACAAAAATATAAGTAGGAACTTTATATTTAATGTAACTACTCAATTTTAGGAAACTACAATTGAGGAATTTAAAGTATTCACCTTGGAATAAATATTTTCACGCTAATGCCTCGCGCCTTTTCAAAATCACGATGAGTGAAATAAGAGAGAGAGAGAAGAGAGAAAGTGTAAGATGACCCAAGAGATTGGCGTAAAGATCTTCCCCTTTTATCAAAGTTTGCAAACACTTTCAGGAGACTGCTTTAATTAATCAAAGGAACTCTTCGAGGTAATCTTAAATGAAGTCTCCAGGACACCATTCTTATCAAGGAACGTCAGAGATTTCAGAAAAGGCATGAATCTCTCTCAACGTAAACATTCTATTCTAAAAGATATATGACCCCGATTATATAGAAGCCAGCACGCTTTCAATGCCAACGAGATTACTCACATTTCCCAGTCCTCTTTGAATTACGCGTTTCTGTGACTTAAGTATTAATTTTTAAAAACTGAGGAAGAGAGAGAGATAGAGAGATCTGAAAAGTTAACTTTTTTTACCTACGGTTATATCAAACCATTTTTAAAATGTTTTATTGATTTTTCAATCAATTTTTGTATTCGACTGGGCTTCGATTTATTTTAATGAAGAAATTAATGCAAAATATTAAGAAAAAGAATATTTTAACAATAAATACTATCAATAAATAATTAATATATGTAAAATTAGTATTAACAGAGAATGGTAATATTTTTGAAATTTTAAGTAACGAGACTGTTTGATCACATAAACTGTTCCACAAAAATTAGTTATTATTCATTTGAACAAGATGTATAATACATTCCTGTTTTAAAATTGCACTTAATTTAAATGATACATTGTCATGCGTGACCATTACTGTGTATGTTTATTAATTTAAATTCATATTTCTAAAAATATCTTCATTTCAAAAACACTTCGTATGCGTCGATATGCGAGCTTAGAAAATATATCATTGAAACTTTTTTTAACGTTCCTTTCAAGAGAAAAGATTTTTGCACTGCTTATAAAGCCTTCAGTATTATTGACATAATTTTAAAGCATAATTTTCATCCCACCACCTCACCCCTCCATACAATAACACTGTATTGAATTCCATAATAATACACTTTTACGTAAAGCTACAATACGACTTTAATTATAAACCGTAAAACTTATCAAGATAAATATTAAATTTTGTATATAATATTATATATAACAAGCTTATGTGGTAACTGGTAATTATTAATCATTATATAAACTTATTATTGTTAAATTAATTATCCAATACACATATTTCAGTACTGCTACACTTGTAAGTGTATTATATTAGCTTGAATGTGTATTTTATTTTTTAATATGTCATAATGTATTTTGTTTTACTTTCTTTTAGCAAACTATTGTTCTTTTAAAACAATTTTTTGTTTCCGACTTTTCAGTGTGTTCGCCCCTTCTACCTGCGTTTATCATGTATCCTAGGGGGCAACTTCCTTCAGTTTCCGAAACGCTGGATTAGTGCCATGAAAAATTTCTGGTATCTGAAATTAAGTTTTTAGGGGTAAGCTTTGTATATATATATATATATATATATATATATATATATATATATATATATATATATATATATATATATATATATATATATATATATATATATATATATATACCGAGAAAAAGACATACTCAAAAATGAGCACGTAGACATACTCATTATGAAATGAATATGTTTGTATCAGATTTGACCGCTTGATCGAATTTGATTCGTTACATGTACTCAAAACCTCCCAAAATGTTAATTAATGCTCTCGGACAAATTAAAAACATATTCTGGATTATGGAAACTCCTTTTAATATACTGGCTGCATATTTTGAAAATTGGGATTCAACAACAAATTTAACTCTCTTAAATCTTCCGAACTATATTTCGTATCTACCACGTTACATGCGTAGGAACACATATTAAAATGAGTATTCGATTCTTTGTTGTTAGTTTACTTAACTGATTTTCTCTTTTTTCGTAAAACTAAAAGTGCATAATTTGTTTTTAATATAAGATAAGTTAAATAATTTAGTAAAATTATTAATTTCACTCTCTGTATAGTTGACTGCCAACTAAGCGATATGATAAATGTGATGTTTACTTCATTTTAGCGGATTATTTTAAAAGCAATTTACTTGATTCATAGATCATATTGTTTGATTTATTCAAGTCAAAACTAAATTATTTTGTAAGCAACATTTTTATAACCCACCCTGGGTTTAAATGTAGAATTGGGGGGAGTAGGGGCTCTGGTGAAGTTAATTTTTTAACAACCGAAATTAGGTGCCAAGCAACTTAATTTAGCGATAGGTGTTAAGAGAAATTACAAAGTGCAATTTTACTATGAAAATAACCAAATATTAATGAGAAATAAAAATATTTTTAAAGTTATCAGTGATACATTTAATTAGGTTGTATGGTGATCAATTCCAGTCGCCGAATCCAAAGAGCTCCCTATTCTACACTTAAACCTAAAAGTGAAAAGCTTTATCTATGTCATGACCCATAGCCAACTACTAAAATCCCATTTTAAATTCTGCTTTGAAAGGTGGTCAACCAATGACCATTACCATTATGTTACACAAATAAAATGCTTGTTTTGCAGTAAAATGTTCTTGTGTGAATTGTAGCATTAGCATGTTTCAGTAGGCAATATGGTTTCACAAAATGACTGAACATTGTATTAAGTTTTTATCATTTAGCACTGTTAGTAGAAGGTGCCTTGAATGTTGGAGTAAATACAACTTTAGACAACCCATTTTATCCTAATCAATACCAAATATATTCAGGATTTATTTAAATTTTACTATATAAGTGTTTGTTGATACTTATTAATCTTTTTAGGAGACTATTTCCTTGAACATTTTAAAGTACATTTAGCTTATTAATTAAGTGATGGAAAATGTCTTAAAAGTTCCCATGAAGAAATTATATAAGAGTTTCAACCAATTTCAATACTCTTATTTTATGATTCATTTCACTAACATTTTCTAATATTGAAAGAATCAAAATTAACTGAACAGGAATTACAGTATGAGTAAAATTAGTTAGAGTAAAATTGAACATAATATATTTCAAGAACTTTATTTACTTTTCGGTATTAGACATTAAGTATAAAAAATAAATTTACTTAACAACTAATATTTGATAGATATTTTGTCCTATTAATAATTGATCTGCATTTTTAAATTACCTTTATCAGAGTACATACATGTCATCACCGCCTTTTGGTAACATTGTACGGAACGAAATACATGCTTGTCAATTAAGAGTATAACCCACATACAAAAGTAGTAGCGACAGCTTGGCGAGTTATCTTAAACGTTGTTGCCATACTATATACGTACAGATTGACATTATAACTGTTAGACATTTAAAAAAAAAAGTCGGATCCAAATTTTTATGATCTGCTTGTGTTGTTTTTACAATCCCGTTCCATGATCTCAATGAAAGTAAGCACACCGATTCGAACCCGATCTTTTTGAGTTTCGTGATTTGAGGTTGGCAGCAACTGCCATGCAAATCGAGCTAGTATTTAAACTCGGCTCATGTTAGTTTTTAAAAGAAAAGGAAGGAGAAACGGAAATATAAGAAGTATGTGAGTGGTTTAACTCTTAGAGGAGAGAACAACTGGTTGGAATGCAACTGCAGGTTGCATCACCATTTTAGATTAGAAATTAATTTTATAATATTAGAAGACGGTTCGAATCGGATGTCTCTGGTAATGTTGCTTTTTGAACTTATTGTTTTTATCGCTCCAGTATCGAGCAGAGTGACTTTATGATTGATTATTAAAGGCCAATTTTAAGAAACTGTTTTTCGTCTTCATGCCTCCTCGACACATAAATTTCACTGCTAGCTTTGCAAAATTTAAATTAGTTTACCTATAAGTGTAACAAATTTGGTTATGGGCCCAGTCCATGTACTGTGTCGAGGCAGGCTAAGCAGTTGAACCAGGCCATGAACTTTGTCTATTTAAATACTGTTCCAGTCTAGAACTATTTTTTATGAACTCTGTTGCTAGTACGCTAAATCGAGTAACAGGTACGGAGTTTAACAACCAGATATCAGTGTTGACTCAAAATAACTGGAACACATGGAAGCATGATATGCAAGTACTCTTAATGCATTATGGTTGCTGGCAGTTTATAATACAGACCAAGCCAGATCAACCTGATGAAGAGGCAACATATAAGGAAAAATTAGATCTACAACTTCGTAAGGATAGATGTTATACGTTGATCTATACTAACATCAGTTCAGATTTGAAAAATCTGATAACGGAAACAACTGACGGAGTAGCGGCATGGAAGATATTAAAAGATCACTTCGAACCAGTCACAAGAGCAAGAGTAATTCAACTATTAGATCAATTTTTTGAAACAAAATACCAACCAGGGAAGATGTTGGAATCTTCATATCTCGTGTAAAGACAGCGGCAACCAGACTACAGGAAGCGGGTCATAAATTGGACGACCTGTACATAGGCTTTCAATTAATAAGGTGGCTTCCTCAGGAATTCCAGTCTACCATGCAACAAATCTACAGATGGAAAGAAGAGGACTTCAGAGTTGTCAAAATTGAAGCAGAGCTGATATTAGAAGCCAATCGTCTTCAGTTGATGAAACAAGATTTGGAGAAAGCGGAGAATGCTTACTTGAGCAGTTTCACTTCGAAGAAGTCGAAGACGTTACCTGGTGCTACGGCTGCAGCTCATGGAGATCCAAATGGAAAGAATGATTACCAAAAAGAAAAGTGGTAAGGTATTTAACCGTAAAACTATTAAAAATGTTAAACAATCTATTAAGACTATAGGTCCGTGTTATGTATGTAATAAGTACGGGCATCTTAAAGTAAACTGTAAAGAGAAAAGTCTCTACAAAAATCTCCTTCAACTGTAAATGAAACTTTTTTAACACAGAGTTTAATATAAATTTAAGATTTTGTGAAGCTGAATGTAGTCTTTTAGAACTAGATAAACAACTCGTAACTAGTTGTATCTTATTTGAGGAAAACTCTGATAAAGGTCTTTGGGTAATAGATACTGCTGCCACGAGTCATTTTTGTAATGACAAGAGTTTATTTTTAGATCTTAAACCGATAACTAACATGAAAATGTCGTTAGCAACGGAGGATAAAAGTTGCCCCGTAGAAGGAATCGGTACACTTAGATTTCGGGTAAAATATAAGGGGAGTTTTCATGAAATAACTTTGACTGATGTATTATTTAATCTAAGTTGAGGAGAAATTTATTATCCGGTTCCAGATTAGAAAGTAAAGGTGCGCATTTTTGTAGGTACTAAAGGTAAAATTAATGTTTTTAATAAAGACTGGATAAAATTGTTCTCGGCGACACGCCATGAAAATTTGTATTTTTAAGCCGGATCATTATATTATACCAAAGAGTAAAGAAATTAGTTTTTTTAGTGATATAACCCTAAAACAAAAAACGGATCAATAGAAATATGGCATCAACGCTTTTGTCATGTTAATAACGATTATTTGGTAAAAACTAGTAAAAAAAAAAAAGATAGTGTAAAAGGTCTCCCACGCTTAGCTGATAATGGTAAGACTCATTGTATACCGTGTAAATTAGCAAAGTCCAAGAGAGTGTCATTCAAAAGACGGGGGCCGTAAGATCAAAACGCCCATTGGAATTGTTGCATATGGATCTCTGTGGTCCAATGCCAACTGAAAGCCAAGGCGGTAATAAATATTTCTTGAGTATAATTGACGATTATTCAAGAAAGGTGACTGTATTTCCCATCCGAAATAAATCTGACGTATTTCATACGTTTATAAGATTTCAGAAACGAGCAGAACGTTTTCTAAGTAAAAGGTAATAGCAGTTAGAACTGATGGCGGACTAGAATTTTGTAATAAAGATATGGATAATTTCTTGACAGAACTGGGTATAAAGCATGAGGTAACAAATTCATATACGCCAGAAATGAATGGGGTCACGGAGAGATTCAATTTAACCGCTCTAGATGGCATCAAAACATTGTTTAAGTCTAGTGAAGTTCCCCATAAGTTTTGGGGAGAAGCATTACTTTGTTTCACTTATGCGTGGAATCGAATTTGTCACCAAGACAGTAACAAAACGCCTTTCGAAAAATATTCAGGTAGAAAACCATCGGTATTGCATCTAAAACCTTTTGGATGTTTGGCATATGCTGGTGTGCCAAAACAAATTAGAAAAAATTCGATATGCGTGCGAAAATAGGAATTATGATGGGATACGCACAACGTACTAAGGGTTATAGAATATGGTTGATAGATGAAAATAAATTAGTCGAGACTATTAATGTAAGATTCGATGAAAATAAGAGGGGAATTAATTTTAGACAAAAAGTTAATAGTAACCTTTGATATAATTTAAACCTTCCTGATTATTATGATGATGAGGATGATTCCGATAGAGCAAAAGATTCATTAACGAGTCGTTTAGTTTCAAAGACAAGTACGGAAACGCCCTCAACATCTGAAAAACCAGATGTATCTTCCGATAATCATAGCTTGATCCTATGTACGGAGGTTAAGTGGATTCGAAATATAGGTAGGAAAGTAACTGCATCTAACGTATATTATAGTATAGAAGGGGAAGCAACCCGATTGAAATCTTTTAACGAAATAGAGAGATACTGTAAGAGGCATAATATTAAGTATAATCCTAGTTTATTTAATTTTAGAAAAGATAATATCGAATCCCAGGGATTTTCAGATTTGTCAGAGCAACAAGAAGCTCTTATGGTTGAAGTAACTATTCCTAACTGTTACAAACAGGCGATAAGATCCAGAGATGCATCTAAATGGCGTGATGCAATGGATAAAGAAATTAACGTAATGATGGAACGTAAAGTTTGGGATTTAGTTGATCATCCGGATAATATAAAAATTTTAGAAAACCGTTGGGTTTATACCATTAAATACACTCAAGAATATAAATTAGAACTTTCAAAAGTTAAATCATTAAAACTAAGATGTTATTCAGACTCGGATTTTGCTACAAATAGGGATGATCGAGTGTCGATGGGAGGGTTCATAACTTTTATAGACGAAACTCCAATTTCATGGCAAACTTTCAAGCAAAAATCCGTTAGTCTGTCGACCATGGAAGCTGAGTATGTTAGTTTAACAGAAGCAGCTAAGGAGTTAATTTGGCTAAAGAATGTAATTGATAATAAAAGTTTAAATTTGGAATTAAGTGAAAATGTAATGTTTTGTGATAATCAAGCTGCTATAAGTTTTTCAAAGTCACCGGTAGAAAATTGTAGAACAAAACATATCGATGTTCGTTATCCTTTTCTAAGGAATTTGATATACGACAAGGTTTTCCAAATTAAATATATAGGTACCAAAAATAATTTGGCGGACATTTTTACCAAACCCATGGTAAAGGAAAAATTGTTAGAATTTTGTAGAAAATTATTTCTTTTTAGAGAATAAGACTTTGTTTCTTTAAGATTAAAATATTAGTTTATTACAATAAAGATTGTGAATAAAATGTATTTTTTGTGTTAAATTGTATAACGTGTGATTATAGATTAAAATTTACTGATTTGTAAGAGATAATGGTACGAGAGATTGGAAAAAGGGGGCCGATTGTTAGACATTTAAAAAAAGTCGGATCCAAATTTTTATGATCTGCTTGTGTTGTTTTTACAATCCCGTTCCATGATCTCAATGAAAGTAAGCACACCGATTCGAACCCGATCTTTTTGAGTTTCGTGATTTGAGGTTGGCAGCAACTGCCATGCAAATCGAGCTAGTATTTAAACTCGGCTCATGTTAGTTTTTAAAAGAAAAGGAAGGAGAAACGGAAATATAAGAAGTATGTGAGTGGTTTAACTCTTAGAGGGAGAGAACAACTGGTTGGCAATGCAACTGCAGGTTGCATCACCATTTTAGATTAGAAATTAATTTTATAATATTAGAAGACGGTTCGAATCGGATGTCTCTGGTAATGTTGCTTTTTGAACTTATTGTTTTTATCGCTCCAGTATCGAGCAGAGTGACTTTATGATTGATTATTAAAGGCCAATTTTAAGAAACTGTTTTTCGTCTTCATGCCTCCTCGACACATAAATTTCACTGCTAGCTTTGCAAAATTTAAATTAGTTTACCTATAAGTGTAACAATAACATAGTGCAGAAAGACAGTGGCATAACGGAGAACATTTGGTCCTCCAAAATGGATTTTACAAAGGGTAGGTACTTGGCGGCTATCAGACTTAGGGCTCCCTAGAATCCTAGGCCCTCCACCACAATATGGGTCTGTATGTTTCACAACTGCAGAAAGGCTATACTTTCATGACCATAACACTTACTTCATTTCATACCATGTGCTTCATTTCATATAATCTCGTCTAAACTGTTACGATAATATGTAAGTTCCAGAAATTAACACGGCTTTGGTACAAAATCTTCTGTATGTTGAACGAAAAACACGCAAGAAATCTGCCATAATATGTAAGTACCAATTTACACTCATGTCCATAAATTGAGGATAGTAAAGAATCACACATGAATTGAACTCTAAAATAAAAATTTCACCGGTAGAATTATCACACACATCTTGAAGAAGAATATGCAAATTATAGGAAACAACCAGATAGCGCGGATAGTACGTCACAATCACGCGAGTGTAAGAGGGGTATATAGGGAATGGTGGCAAAAAAAGAAGTAAAATTGTTCACAAGCGCTTTAAAAGCCTTTCCGTGCAAAAATCGCATACTTATGGCACAAATGAAGCATTTGGACGGTTTTTTATAAGGTAGAATTATTGGACGACTGGAATGTGTACGTACCCAGCTGGAAGTATACGAGGAACTTGGAATCACCCAGAGTGTCACCTCCAGGCTTTGCAAACGATTCCAAGATGATGGCAATGTGAGTTGATGTTACAGCACAGGTCGCCCCCGAGTTACAAGTTCGGATGAGGACCGGTATTTGGCAGTTACTGCCAAAAGAAACGGATGGATCGTAGCATCAGACCTGTCTCGTCAGCTGTCTTCAGCTACCCGCACGACAGTTTCAAGGCAGACCTTGTACAGATGCTTAAAGCACATTGGTCTATATGCTCGTAGGCCTGTCAGATATGTTCCACTTACCGCAACTCACTGTCACCTGGAGATAAGAGCATGCATTGTGGACACCACAACAGTATCTTGTGTGATGCTTTCTGACGAGTTCAGGTTTAGATTGCAGTCTGATTCTCGCCAGACTTTAATATGGAGAGCTCCAGGTACCCGTTACCACCAAGAGAACACCATTGAACGACACCATTACGGTGTTGCAGGATGGCTTGTCTGGGAAGGAATTATTATTGGTTCCAGAAACTGACCTGCATGTTCAGAGTGTAACGATGACAGGTGATATCTATCGGGATGTCATTCTGGAACAAAATGTGCGTTATTTTCAGGGCACCGTGGGTGCTGAATTTCTGTTAATGGATGATAATGCCCGTCCTCGCCGTTCAAACATTGCAGACGAATGCATTCAATCGGAGGATATCACCCGTATGGATTGGCCAGCATACTCACAGGACTTGAATCCAATAGAGCATGTGTAGGATATGCTTGGCCGACGAAATGCAGCCCGTCAACTTTCTCTCACCGGTCTACCGGAACTTCGGAGGGCATTGCTTGATGTGTGGTGTAATATTCCCCAAGATCAGATTTATAATTTGATACTCAGCATGCCTAGGCGTTGTAAGGCCTGTATTGCATCTTCCGGAGCCATACTCCGTATTAACCATCATACTAAGCATGTTATACTGTTTTTTGTAAATAGGTTCTTTTTTGAAATTTGCTCCAGGGAGTAAAATTCGCAATTTTTATTAATTATGTCAAACATATAGCATATCTTTTGCTCTTTACATTTTGTTTAATAAATAGACTTTACAAATAAGTCAAATTCGTTTTGCTATTGTCTCTTTCTTTGCCTGAACTTCATTATCCTTAATTTATGGACTTGAGTGTATATTATAACATAGTGCAGAAAGGCAGTGGTGCAATAGAGAACATGTAACCCCCTGCAATGTCAGGTTTTGCGCCCCCAAGTTGGATTTTACAAAGCGTAGGTACTTGGTGGCTGTCAGGCTTTGGGTTCCCTAGACACTCTGCTCCCCGCATAAGGGGGGTGTACGTTACTCCACTGCAGACAGACTATACTTTCAGAACTATAATACTATAGTTTGATTAAAAACTATTGGGATAATTCTAAAAAATCTTATTAATCTGATATTTTTCATAATAATAAAGACACAAGACTAGTCAAAGTACGTTTTAATTCACAACGTATTGATCTTCTGGTTTATAACTCACGTTTAATGTAACTAGGGTTTTGTTTATTTGGATGAAAATGAATGAGATATAAATCAGATTCTTGATATCTAACCCGATAATAAAATTATTTTACGATTTATTTATTTATTCATTCAGGACCATAATTACATGCATCTGATCATTT
Organism: Trichonephila clavipes; assembly: GCA_019973935.1. Lineage (NCBI taxonomy): Eukaryota > Metazoa > Arthropoda > Arachnida > Araneae > Nephilidae > Trichonephila > Trichonephila clavipes. The sequence continues at coordinate 165,913 of BMAU01021068.1, read as the reverse complement.
CAGGAAAGGATGAGATATTTTATTTTCCCCTTTCTGAGTCCGTGATCATACCGGTGTTATCTGGATTTGAAATGATTATGAACCATAAATTTTGGCGTATTTTGTTACAGCAGTTGAAATGGAGTTAGGTTAAACAGCGAAAATCTACTATTCCTGAAAGGGTTAGAGCAGTGTTTCTCAAAGTGTGGGGCGCGCCCCGATGGGGGAGGAGTGCGATAACCCTACAAGGGGGGCGCGAGCATATCGAAAATTTAAAGATTTAAAAAAAATTAACCGGAAAGAAGTAAAACAAAATACTTTCTTCCATAATAAAAAATACACAACAACACTGATATAATATATGTTTATCATCTGGCGTTTTTCCTTCATCAAATAGCTATCTTTGATCCCAAAACCAAATTAAAGAAAAAAAATTTTGTTTAATTTGGTGTATTTCCTCAATGAGAGATTTTTTTTTACGTTTTAACATAAAATATTACTCGTTAAAAGAAAACAATACCCAGACCCTGAAAAAAATTCTAAGAAGATAAACATTTCATCACTGTAATTATTATTAAAATACTGTACATTAGTTGTAGAAAAAGAAAAGGAAGACATGATTCACTTTTCAGCCAGGCTGCATAATACATTTGCTGATCATTTGATTGATATTCAAATTTACTGGTATGGTTAGTTCTACATTAGTTCCATCCTATCTTTTATGTGCTTGTTTTCGCTGAGAGAAATTGTAAATATTAAAGAGTTTTATGATATTTGGAAAATAATTGATTGATTTGAAGAATTATTTGGCCATGATTTATATTTGTATGAGTATTCTCACAAACATAAAGCATAGTGTAAAACGTCATTATCCTTTTTAGATCATCCGTACTTTTTTCTGAATACACTTTTAACCCGGGAGCGGTGGCGCGGGACATCTGTTATCTCTATTGAAGGAAATTGAAAGAATGCATATTATTCATGATTGAGAAACACGATGAACATGAAGCTAAAAGAAAATTTTCAAATGCTTCCTAAAAAACTCCATCAACTTAAAAATATGAAGCCATAAGTGTACCACAAGATTCAGTTCGCCTTGTCAAAAAGACACAAGAAAGAAAAAGTTCAACTTGCTATTTGATCCCCAAAGGTGTCACGATTTCGAGCCCAGTACCACTAAAGACTCACCGTGTAGGGGAGAGATGCACGTTAATTCTGTCAAGAGTTCAAACGTCATCCTCTTGTTGGAGTGGTGAGGTAGTTAAAAGAGGCCAGCTCAAGTATCGTCCTCGTCATTTGACCATTGTTCAAAATTGCAAGATCCGTCTAAAGAAGCCCTCGTGTAGCTGAACAGTGGGACGCTAATATTCATTCACTCCATCATGAAAGCTCATTAAAACTACAATAACTTGAACAAAATATGACAGTTTTGCCAGCAAATAACATTTCTGTAATATTAGTGAAAAGTGTCTCTGATTTGCGTCCTTTATTAAGGTATTGCACTTTTGAATCATTTTAGTTCAGTTTTATTGGATTTTTTCTCAAATCATCAAAGAAAAATTGAATAGTCAATGAAAGCCGGTAAGTATACTTTCTCTTAATTAAATTATTTACTGGAATTCCGATTTGTATTGTGTACAGTAAAAATAATTATAAACAAATGATTGAGTTGACTAAGTCCCTCCGCACAACCATTAGTGCGCGCCTGCTCCCGGGTTAAGACATTTTGAAGTCTTCTCGCTTTAAATATTAAACATGTAACACAATTATTCTTCATCGGAATTTTATATTTTTTTTCATTATTTAACATTAATTCTAAATGCTAATTCGGTAAGGTTTAAAATTACAGTTCTTTTAAACAGTTATTTACAATCATATCATCTATCTAAAAAATCATTTTACATTTCTGTATACAATGTCGTGCACGCAGTTTTACTCTCTTTACAGCTCAGCTATTATATCAAGAATAATGTTTTATTTTTTTTAAAAAAATAACTTGTGCGAAGAGCCGGTGTTTCAGCCAGTATACGTTTAATGTATCAGTCCTGAAGAAGGTATTTTATAAATAATTTCTTAACACTAAATTAAGAACAAGTTTAATAATTATTAGGGACTTCCATGGGCTTGTCCTGTAGAGCAAAGTTTCTCAAAGGAAGGTTTAATATCAGAAATTGACACTCTGAGGTATTTTTATATATTTAGCTGAGATCTATATTTTGTCTTCAAAGCAGCCACCGCAGAAAATCCGGTTTTACAAAGGTAGGATGTTCAAAATGGTAATAGTATACGAAGTTCTTTTGTTTTCAGTACATCCACCTCTACCCAAAATTCAAAGAGCGATTTATTACAAAATTGCCTTTTAATTTTTCACTGGATGTGAAATCTATAAAGATTTCTTCGGAAATTGAGATCTTACATGGTGTTAAAAACAACTTTCACATGTTGTTCTTCAAATTTGTAAGTTTTAACACATAACGAGCTGGGGCTTTTTCTCCATCATTTACTTCAGTAGTGTTAAATCTAAAATTTAAGTATTTTTGAGAATATTGCCTTGATTTAATTTTCAGAACCATGCTCGTCTGTGTACTTGTTGATCATTTATTATCGTTGAATGTTTGTATGATTTTGTTTTAATATACTGCCATAAATACTTAATTACCGTGAATTACAATTAACGTGCAAATTAAAAAATGTATATTCAAGCTAGACTCGGTAGCTATAGAAGTATCGAGTCGACCAAAACTGACTGGAATTGTACGAGGAAAAGCATTTTTACATGTTTTGCGCAGACGTCCGATAGGTTGTCCAGACTCACGCAAACGTACTCGATAATGCCAGATGTGATGGATATGATAGCGAGCAACATTGACTAGACTTTGTTTCTAATGACATTTGTACTTTAAGAAATGGATGCCGAAGGAAATAAATCTTTAATTAAATATATCATTTTGCGATCTGTTCCCATTTAAAAATTAGAGAAAGAAATATAACATAATAATAAGTAAGTAATATATATTTTATGTAATTTTCTTAATATATATATATTATACTTAAAAGTTACATATACAAAATTTAATATACTTATCGTATTATTTTGTACGGTTTATAATTAAGATCGTATTGTAACTTTAGCGTCTCTCTCTCAAAGTGCATTTTTATTGCAGTAAATACATTACTGTTGTACAGGGGGGGGGCGACAAAAATTATGATTGAAAATTGGGTCGCCAGTATTGAAAGTTTGAGAAACACTCGGTTAGAGAAAATTTAGGTACTTATATATTATCGCAACAATGCCACCATTCAAAATAATTTGCGAAGTTGAGAAATCTGATTTTCCATATGTTGCACATGCTAATTTTTTTCTTTTGACACAACAAAGTACTTCATTTCATATAATCTCGCCAAAACAGTTGCGATAATATGTAAGTACCAAAATTAATAAATCTTCGGTACAAAAACTTCTATATGCAGGCATGTTGTAAATGAGCCGAAACCCGCAAGAAATCTGTTCAGCCTGACATACAGGAAGCACCATAATAATAAAACAAGCGATTATTTTTCCAATTATAGATTTTGAATTTTTTCATGTAGATCAAGATTTTGGTGTTTTTTATTTCTACTGTATTAGCTGGAAAAATATATTTACTGACATAAATATTTTTTTAACAGATTAAATCAGTGTTTCTCAAACTGTGGGGCGCGATAACCTTACAAGGGGGCGCAAGCATATCGAAAATAAAAGATTTAAAAAATAATTAGTTTACTGGAATGAATTAAAACAAAATAGTTTCAGACATAATAAAAAATGCACTTTTACTCTGATATAATTTATAGGCACGCGATATTAAGTCAGCAAAAATAAAAACGTCTTCAATACCTAATTAGCTATCTTTGATCCTATAACCAAATAAAAAAACTTTTATTTGATTTGCTGTAATCCCGTGATGAGAGATTTTTTATTACGTTTTCTTTTTAATCCTAACATACTGCTCTTTCAGAGAGAAAACAAATCCCAGACCCAGAATCGAAAAAATTTAGGAACATAAAAAATTCATCACTTTTATTCTTTTTGAAATACTAGCTGTAGGCAGCAGAATATATTTGCTCAACATCTGTTTTACCTTCTAAGTTTTTGGTACAGTTAGTTATGACCCCTCTCTTATGTCTCTTATGAAGTTGTAAGTGATGTATTTTACTCTGGTGTGCTTTTTTCCATGCAAAGAAGTTTTATGATACATATAAATTTATAAAGCATAACGAAAAACGTTTTACACAATTGCTTTTAGCAGCAACATACATATTATCATAATAAATACACTTTTTACCAGGACGTGGTCACGCGGGACACACATAACACGATATCGTTAATTCGGACAAAATTGTTTATTTGTTACCGAAGAAAAATTAAAAATTCCTTGAAAGTAGGTAAGTTTACTTTCTCTTAATTAAATTATTCGCTGGAATCACGATTTGTATCGTGTACAATAAAATAATTATAAAGAAAAAGACAATTGGGGTGACTCAATAACCCTCTACCGTATCGAGTGCACGCCTGCTCCCGGGTTAAAGCATGTTGAAGACTTTTCGCTTTAAATATTAAAAATAATACAATTATTCTTCATCGGAATTTTATATTATTGTTCATTCTTTAACACCAATTATAAATGCTAATTCTGTGAGGCTTATAATTACAATTCGTTTAAAACTAATGAAAATATGAGCAATCATTTTACGCTTTTGTAAACATTGTCGCGCACTTGGCATTACTCACCTTACAATTCAGCTATATATCAATAATGGTTTATTTTCTTATAAATGAACTCGTGCAAAGAGCGCGCACTTCAGCCGGTATACTTTTAATGTATCAGTGCTGCACAGAGTATTTTATAACTAATTAATTAATACTAAATTAAGAATAAGTTTAATAAGTATTAACGACTTTCATGGGCTTGTCTTGCAAAGCAAAGTTTTTATAAGGAATGCTTATGATTAGAATTTGACCCTCTAAGTTCTTTTTCTATATTTAGCAGATATCTATATTTTGTCTTCTAAGCAGCAACCGCATTTTGCAATATGTTCAATTTTAAAATTAGAGAAAGGAAAAATAACATAATAATTATCCTATTACTTAATTTATTTTTGAATAAAAGTAACGTATACAAAATTTAATACTTATGTTATTAATTTGTATGGTTTATAATTAAGATCGCGTATTGTAGCTTTAGCGTCAAAGTGCATTATTATTGCATTCAGTACATTATTAATGTATAAGGGGGGCGCGATAAAAATTGTGATTGAAAAGGGGGGCGCCAGTATTGAAAGTTTGAGAAGCACTGGATTAAATCATAGATGAAAAAAGTTTCTTCTTTTTAGATAATGAGACGTTGAAAACTAATTCCTAAAGCTTTCTCTCAATTGTTTTAGTGCGGAAAAAGTGAAATAGACTTGTATCTCAGAAAATTATCATAAAACTTATTCATATTCAATTATACTTGTGAACTTTTAATATCAAGTTTTCTTCCATGGAAATACAAAGGCAAAAAAAAAAATGTATAGAAAACATCCTTAAATAACTTTTTCTATAATTTCAGGTTGGAAGGGATAGGAGGTAGCTTATCGTTTTTAGTTTTTGAGTTAGAAATTAATGTTCTAATTTAATATTTGTACACTATGCATCAAGTGTCGTGGTTGACAATTGTCAAGTTGGACAATAAAATTGGTTCTGTGGTTGCCATCCATTATTTTTTAATTTTATTTTTTTGTAATTTTATTTTATTATTTATTGTGAATATTGTTTGATATTATTATTCTAGAATATCAAAATGAATTTTTTATTGATTTATATTTACTGCAGTATCCTTATTAATTTCAGACAATTTTAAGTAGATTTTTTTCACAATATTAAACATTTCCATGCTTCCCGTTGTGTAGATTGCCGTTTTAGTCTTCTGTTGTTTATTCATAAATGGATATTTTAAATATTATTGGTGAGTACTAAGATCTTTTATTAAAAGAATATTGCCACTCTACTTAAAATTTTTATGGAGTAAGAGGATTACCGAATTCGCACTTTGTTTTTTCTAATATATATATTTTTAAATTCTCATTCTAGATTGAGAATTTGCTTATTTTGGCCATCATGAAATGTGATACGCATGACAGCAAAATGAAAATAGTTTTTAGACAGGTTACATAATTTGACGACTGTATGTTTTATTGCAGATGTTTGCAATGTAAATGTGCATGGCTACGATACAAAATCTATCAGAAATAATTCTTTTTTCAATGACAGCAAATTGTAATTTTACTTCAACTTTATTTTTAATAAATGCATTTTTAAACGTTTCGGTCAATAAAATCCACAAAATTAAAACTTGGAATTTTTGGATATATTGAAAATTATTTGAATCATATTTTCAAAGTATTCACATTCCTTGAATTTATTAATAATACATTTAAGGAACCAGATTCATAACATTTCACCATTAATCTTTTTACATCCTGATAGTGATTCTTTTTTGGATTTGAAATTCTTTTAGTTTTTAACAGTTATTATTTTTTTCTGCTTCTTTTCCCTGCATTTCTTAATACCTTGTGTTCTATTTCTTTAAATCCTGGTACTGATATTTTTCTAACTGGTTTTCTATAAAAATAGTACTTAACATTTTTGCTTCTTTTAAAATTAATGCAATTTCTCTTTTGTCAGGAATAAGCTATTTTACTAAATTATTTACATGTTGAGTTCTTAGTGTGAGACCACCATCTTGGATTCAAAACTAATGGATGCCAACATTTTATTTGCAGCGATTTCAAAACCGCACCTAAAAGACTTCTGGCACATAGTGGACTGACAACAAATTAGCTCCCCTATATATATATATATATTGTTCCAATGTGTGGTATTTTTTTAACAGTAGTTCATGGTCAACATGGTAGTCACCTGACCATGGTTCAATATTACGAGGTCCATCACCCAAAGCCCTTGTGTAGCTGAACAGTGCCCCGTTAATACTCTCTCCCTCAGCAAGACATGCCTTCCTGTGTACTAGTTAGACAATTGTTTTTAAAAAACCTCTAACCATGTTTTTAAAGTATGAAAGCTTTATTTTTAATTTGCATTAATTTCATTTCTACTTGTAAGCTAAATCTTAATTTTTAATTTCTCCATTTATAATTTATTTTAAATTTTGTAGTTTTGAATTTTTCTGTTTTTTTTTCTTCTTTTTTTAATATTTTATGGATAAAAATAATCTACAAATTTCATACTTTTTGCCAAAGACCATTTCATTCACATCGTAGTCTTTGTCGTTATATTCAAAACAGTCATACGGGGGGAGCATGACACCCCACATATGTTATGCTAAATTTTGTAGATTGACGTTTGGAATATTATATAAGTACGAACAATATTTGCAGAGATTTTACTCTAACGAGGAAACTTTTAACTTTCCTCACAGAACCTGCTATCTATAAATTCTTCAGTACATAATTTAGATGACTCATGTATCCTAACATGTAATTTATTTGAAACCCTGTTTGAAAGGCATTTTCACTTATATTTAGTAAGACATGCTATTGATTTGATTAAAAAAATCTGTTTAATTTTATGTTCCTTTACACATTAGAACTTCCAATATTTAAAAGGATTTGATGTATATTACATAAAAATAATCAATGCTGTACAAATAAAGATGGAGTTGATGATACTATGGATTATGGATAGTGTTTATAAAAAAGTTCAATAAAAAATAATTTACAGCTGCATGCTGTTTCAAAAATTACACTCGTATTTTTTTGTCTTTTTTTAACGTCTGATATGTATGTACAATTTCCAGAATAAATATTTTTAAAACATGATTTGGGTTAGTTTTATTTTTCTTGTTTACAGTGGATCCTTAAAAAATGCCGTAACTAGTAAAATGGCTAGTTTATAGTTCGACTGGTCCTTAGAGGTTATTTTTTCTTCTAAGTGAGCACTGAAAACTTCTCTAAAAACTCTTCCCAGTTGATTAAAAATTTGTGAATTTTAAATGTTTTTTAAATGTAAAAATCTACTGTTTTAGATGTTTTTACATTCTTCCAAGGACTAAACTTTTTAAATATTTTAATTTTTTTATTTAAAAAAGCATTAACTTAAAAACTACAATATTTTTTTTCTTTGGTAATAGAGTATAAAATCAGTTAATATAAAAGTGAGCTTGATTTGTAACATATATTACAATGCATTTTTATTTCCATCTGGATGGATTAAAATGGAGTTCCAGTAGCTCGGTTGATAAGTTTTGAGAGCAGAGGTTATGTATGTATCGATTTAAACAAAACAATGGATAAAAAAGTACTTACTCACCTGGGGCCCTAATGAGACTTATTTTAGTCGGGTTTCTAAGTTTTTTTTCATGATACATAAAATGTAAAGAAACTATTCCTTTCTTAATTTTATGTTTAGAAATTTTTAATATGAAAAATTTGTTATTCATCGTAATGTTTACAATACACTTCTTAATGAATAATGGTTTCAGGATACTTATTCAAAGACTGATTTTAAATAAAAATTAATTTTATGTTTGTATAGGATTTTAAAGAGACAATATATTGCTTTCAGGAATGAAAATATAACTTTTAATGAGCCAAATTGCTTACATATTTGTTTAACTATTGCATCGAATTTATTTTTGTTATTTTCAAAGATTTAAATTTGAGGTATAAGTTCCAAAATAATATAGTTTATGATCATATAGCAGTTGCATTTTTAGATCCAAAAATTATGTTTCTGTTGGAACTTGCGTATCACCTCAAATATATTGGCGACATTAAATAAAACGAAGTAGACGGTTCCTTTAATTCAGCGCGTACGAGACATGGCGAATTATCTTGATCGTTGGCACTTTTGCGATGATACGCTAGTACCTTTTTGTAACACAATGAATGCAAAAAGAATTTAGATTTTCGAAGTTAAGTGGTAAAAACTTTATAAAATGTTAATTAAATAATTTATAAGATGAAAAAGGAAATTTACAACTTAAGTATTACATATTTAGATCCCTTTAAATTTAAATTCATGTATATTTTTACGTTAAAAATTCGTATTAGATACAACAGTATCGAAAATAAAAACCATACAAACTCACGTTTGACCCATGAAAACTCATAATTGAGTGCATTACACACTCATTTTGCCGTTATATTCTCAAATTTGATCCAGTTACAGGTTCAAAAATGAATATGTGATGTTTTCAAATTTGAGTACGTACACGTTGCTAAAGATGAGAATACGCTATTCTCAAATTTGAGTATCTTTGCATCGGAGCTATTTTGAGTATGTGACGTATTCAAAAATGAGTATTTTGTACTCATTTCTGAATACCGGTTTTTCGCAGTGCATATAAAGTTGTTTTAAGAATTTTATTTTTAACATTTTCTTCACATATTTTCCCTTCACGTTCGGAATAAACAAATATATATATTTGATACTATTTTTTTTAATTTTAAGATAAGTATGATAATAAAATTCCATATCATTATATTTAAACTTATTTATAGAAGACGTTTGATTCGGTTATGATTAAAAAAAATTATCGTGCCTTTTATGGAACTTATGAAATGTGTTCTAAGGCAAACTCATGAACAAATTTAAAAATACTCTACAAGAAATTGTTGTGCAACGCTTCTATTCAATGACTACTTAACTATTAGTCCATTAATTAATGCTACATATTACACATCATGATTTTATTTTAGTTCTTTATAATAACTATTAACATCAGTTTGTACATTTTGTTAACAATATATCAGGAATACTTTAAGTTGCTTTTAGAACAATAAGAATTATATTGCATTATTTATTTAATTTCTTTCTAAAGATGAAATTAAGCTATGACAAATAATACAGACATATTTCCAGTATTTGATTCAGAAAACATGCAAACGAATTTTTCGTTCTACTGTAATACCTAAATTTCAGTATCTTCCAATGAATACGATAACACACCGCCTACATTCACATTTAGAGTTCGATCGTACATATAGCACTTGGACAAACAGAATGCTCCGATTCAGGCGCGTATGTACGGTTGGCAAATTTGTAGCTTTGGAGGGATAATTCTCCATATTATACCTGATAATCCGCATTCAGACATAGCATTAATCTCTACGATTGCATATCACAGTCTAGTTTAGATGAGTTAGGGAGGAATAACAATAAACAGAGAATGAGTGTGCACTGTGAGTGACTTTAGATAATATATTCATTAAAAAGCACGTGTATGTTAGTCTTAAGTATTAGAAGTATACAATTTTTTATATACATGCCAAGGATGGGATGCTAACAAAAGAATGATTTTTGTTGAAAAATTAAGCATTGCTTATTTTAATATTATGTAGCATTATAGGAATATGTAAAAATGTGATTTATAGAAGAAAAAAAAACAGGCAATTTATTTAGAGACACAGATAAAATGTAAAATAACTAATGTGAAAATATTTATTTTTATATTCTTAGTTTAAGAAATTCTTATAAATAAGAATTTTTGTATTTTGAATTCTTGATGTAACACGAGATTTTGGCAAATGGAAGTCACGATTATACTTTTAAATCACAACTGACAAATGGAGTCATTTCAGAATCAAAGAAGTTCTATGTTTCTTTTTTTTTAATAAGTAGAGGTTTATAGTGTTTACTATTTGTTAAAATCTATAAGCATGTGCAAATGTAATTCACAACTATTAGGTTGGTAATTTTAAATATATACAGGTGGCGAGATTCATATTTGAACTTTGTGTCACACACACAGATATATTGGTTATTCTACTTTTACTAACATATCACTATTTTTGATAGGTTGTGTCACATAACTGGAGTTGTGGATCAAACACATTATATGTATAAGAAAATGACAACCCCTATTTATACTCCTATACTAAGCTATGTGTGAGCCAAATGATATTCCTTTCTGACACATAAATCAAATTAAATACAAGAAATACTATCTTAGATATTTCATTTTCAGATTTAAAAAAACGACATATTTTTCTTTACAAAAAACAAATATTTCCTTTTAAATAAACAAAAAGTACAAATACATATGATATTAAAAATATGAGTCCCAAGATATTTACCCTTCAAACATGCAGGAATAAAAGTATATCTTATTATAATCAATAAAAGAAATTATATTACTCAAAGCTCATTTTTTTTCATTTAAACCATTCATAAATTTTGATGGATCCCAGGATAGTATGCGGGACTTACAGAAATATGAATGAAACCTATTAAAATGGGGAAAAAAGAAAATTTAAAAATCATGAAGTATTTTAAATGTATGAGATATATAATTGTACAGAAAATTGTCAAAAGCTCCTCTGGTGGAAATAAGTTTAGGAAAATGTAAAGGTCATTTTATAACAGCATTTCTCAAACTGTAGGGCGTGCCTCCTAGGGGAGCGTGATAACTATACAAGGGGGCGCGAGCATATTCAAAAGTCGAAAACAAAAGATTATTTTTAAAAAAAATTATTAATTTACTGAAAGTAAACAAACAAAAATACATTCTGACATAATAAAAATAGAATACACATTTACACTGATAAAATACATTTATAAAAAGTATTAGACTGCATAATGTATTTCATTATTAGTTTAATAATACTATGCTAAGAACAATTACCAGCGATCCAATGGTTGTGTCATATATAAAACTATATACGAAAATTAATTCTTGTCTTGATAATTTTTTGCGGTTTATAATGAATCCCTTAACTGTCGATTTAGAGTTATACGATTCGCTCCCTAATGCCACCGTTTTCCAAGTAGGCATGCTTATAGCGTATTGGAGGTGGGGTGGAATAAAAATAAGCAAATCCTCCAAATAAGTACATCCTTCGCAAACACTGTCCTTTTATTGTATTCCAAAGCCTTCGGAATATTAGAAGTGCACAGAAAAAATCGTACTTTTGACAGACGTATATATACGTCCGGAGAAAAAAACGGTTTAGCTGAGCGAGACTTTTGAATGCGCGGGTGGAACTTAAGAGATTAAAATCCTATTGTAGATTTAGCAATAAAGTATCCTATTATTGAATTCAATAAATTGTTATTGTAAAGAGGGAGGCGAGATGAAAATTATGGTTGAATATATATATTGAGTCGCAAGTATTGAAAGTTTGAAAGCCACTGATTTACATTAATGCTATTGAGAGCCAGGGGGATATTACTTTATATATTTGACAAACTTGGAATACAGGAGGAACAAATATATTTTTTTCCACATTTTTCTTGCCTCCAATAATACATTATCAGAAAGATGAAATAAAAAATCAAAATTTGTTCAAATAACATTGACAGATACTCAACTAAGAAATTGGGTTATTTTGTAAATAATATAAAATCATGGCATGACAATATCTTATGAATGGATGGAAAAAAATTATATTTGCTCAGTTCCCTTTATTTGAAATTCGATGTTCTGGGATCCAATAATCTACCATTCTTTCTCTTAAAATCTTCTTGTAGTACAGTGTTTCTCAAACTGTGGGGCGCGCCCCCTAGGGGGGGGGCGTGATAACCCTACAAGGGGGGCGCGAGTACATTGAAAAGTCGAAAACAAACATTATTTAAACAAATGATAAGTTTACTGAAAGGAAGCGGAAAAAATAATGCATTCTGACATAATAAAAAATAAAATACACATTTACACTGATATAATACACTTATAAATGTATTAATCTGTACAATGTATTTTATAATTAATTTAACAATACTAAATCAAGAACAAGTTTAATAATTACCAGTGATTCTATGGGCACGTTATCAAATTATACACAAATTTAATACTTATCTTGATAAATTGTACGGTTTATAATTAAAGTCGTATTGCATATTTACCTCCAATTATATTATTATTGAATTCTATACATTAGTATTGTATGTAAGGGGGTGCCATGAAAATTATGATTGAAAATTGGGTCGCGAGTATAGAAAGTTTGAGAAGCACTGTTGTAGTAGTATTTATGAATATTAACAACGTCAATTTTGTCTTTAGTGTCAGCCTTAGAAAGTCAATCGAATATTACCATAAACACCTGTGTGGCAGCTAATAAATGCAACAAGTATTAAAATGTTTTTATATTTTAGGCTTTTAAGTCGCTATTAGATCTCGACGATTATGTTGTTAGACGGAGAAATACACTTCAAGGAATTCAAGAATGAAAGAGAATAGGTACATAGGAGGTAATCTAAGGTAAAACTATTTTGTTCAGTGATCCATTTCATGGTGAATTTTAAACATAGATGTTCAGCTACAAAAACTGTGCATTCATCAGAAATACTAAATTCAAAGTGCTCGAAATAAATACCACATCTGAAGGCACCAATGGTTAAACCAGTTCTTTTATCAACTTAACTGTCACCAGTACAGCAAATAACAAGGAAATGATCCGTAGTTTTATCACTAAATTGAATAATATTTATAGCATACCTCTCTGAGGTATGAAGGTAAACAAACATAATCGAATACAATCATCATTGGAGATGGAAAAAGCGGAGAATTTCTCTATAAACAATATTATGAATAGCAATGTTCATTAGACGGAATCCGGGAATTCCGTAAACTGACTCGTAGCTTATGATACTATATCCGCATATGATCCGAAAAAGTATCCTTTTTTTTTATGCTTTACAGATATTTGGAATAATTCTTCCTTTTAAGCATCACACCCCAAACTCAGGAACCATACATTAAGACATGTTAGATTCCGTATTTATAAATGCACAAATGCACGTTTAAACTTATTCCAAACATGTTGCGTTGTAATTTGTCACATTTATCTGAAACGTAAGTTAAATTTTGCTTCATAAAAATTTACCGTCGAGAAGAACCTCAAGATATTTCATTCATTTTAACATAGTTAAAAGAGTCCCGTCAAAACATACTGAAATGCATCAAAGCTAATGCTTCGTTTTTCTATAGCCACGACTGTGGTTTTTCATCAGGGTTGGGTGAGTGAGTGAGTGAATATTAACGTCGCACTGTTCAGCTACACGAGGGCTTTTGGCGACGGACCACGTAATTTTGAACCATGGTCAAGTGACGTGGACGACACCTGAGCTGGCACACCCCTCTCCTAACTACCACACCACACCAACGGGAGGACGTTTCAGCTCTCGACAGATTTAACGTGCATCGCTGCCCTACACGACGGGTCTTTAGTGGTACTGGGATCGAACTCATGACATGCCTGCCATGGTTGGATACCTTAACCACTGGGCTACCGCAGCCCCTTCATCAGGGTTGGAGTTTAATTAAAAACCTTTTGACCTAATGAAGAGAGGTTCAAAGTTTCCTGGGCGTGCTGAAAAGTCAAAGAGGGACCTTTGAAACAAATTAGGATGTCATCAGCAAGAGATGTTATGTCACAACAGATAAGAGTTTTTAGAGAAGAGTTCATTGATAATATTATTCCTAAATTAATAAGTTCAGTATCTGATGTATCTGATACTTGAAAGCAACTAACCCTTTTCCAGCCGATAGTTTGAAGAAGTTGAACCCACTTGCATTGTTACCCCATTCTGTCCCTGAAAAAGTGAGTAAGAAGGGAAAACATGTTTTATTGGAATTTCCAATTTCTTAAGCAGATTTAGAATCCAAGGCCACCATGCATTGCCGAAGCACATTGGCTAAGATCGGGGATTTGTAGGGCACTTTTACTATAAAAATGAAGGAAACATCATACTCCAAGCCTGTATCTTCTCAATACATCTGCGTTTTTCAATCTACGCGGCTTTTTGAGGCCAAGCAAATCAGCCCTAATAGCTAAAATTTACAGTATTACGTGCATATCAATCAATTTAAGTGCAAAATTAACTACATCCATATACTTGGGTTTTAAATCATCATTAAATAAATTCATCTTCTTTGTATATGGCGATGACCCACAAATTGTATGCCTGGGAAAAGAGAAAAGCATTATTGAAACACATTTTTAATAGGTGGTTCATGAAAATACAAGTTTGACAAATGGAAATGTTCTCAGCTTTTTTTTTTATTAAAATTGCATGTGGGCGCTTCTATTGAAAAAGGAAATTGCATTATAGTTTTGAAAAATGTTGCTGTAATGTATCAATTTGTGTAGTTCATTAGATCAAGTTTTCTATTTCATCTTCGGAAAAACTAAATTTTCAATATTTTCTCACAGTTGCATAAATATTTTGAAATGAAAGATATTTTTTAGTATAATCGCTTACATCATTGGATTTGTATACCTTTACTTCGTGTACAACATGCAATACGTCAAACAAAAGTGGATTATGGAAGTGGTGTATACAATTAACTTAGAATATCTCTTTTCCCTTTCTTGGGTACCAATAAGCCATACCGCATTACATCTTTATTCATTAGCATTCCGTATATCTCTTACCTACAGTATATACGTTGATTATATTGAACCATTTTTAAAATTAAGGCTACAACTACTGTTCCTTAAACATATGCATAATATCTTCATCTATTACTTTATTATTAATTGACAAAAGTTTATTTTTAGATTGTCTGTGTCTTACGAACCAATCACCTGTATTGTCCCTTAATATAATAATTTGGAACTTAGGATCAAGGGCTGTATGAAATTTGAAAAACTACAGTCTAAAGATGAATTAATTTTTTTTACCCTTTGACATTACCACAATTTTGAATTTAAAAATACTTTAAAGCTGTTCCCAAGACGGAGAAAGATTCTAAAATCTTCCATCATCTTTTTAATAGATCATTAACATGTGACTCAGATATAAACAATCAATAATTTTTATCTTCACAATTTCTTTGAATGTCTCATGTATTAAGAGAATTTTAAATGAAATTAGATCACTGGTCAATCCAGTGATTGCCGAAACATAAAAATAATTTTAAATTGAAATTTTAAAATGTCCAGATAATGTTTTGCTAAACACTCATCAATGTTGGGCAATCAAATTATCTACACTACTACGTTTACTTTAATTTAAAAACGATTTCATATTGCACTAGCTTAAAGTATTTTAAATTAGTTGCTGAAGACCATTAGCTAGACTAATGAAATCTTGAGATTTATAATAAACTATGTCTCATAATATGTCGAGCATATCTGTGCTGCAAAGCTAAGAGAAGCCGTAAAAACGGTTGCAGCGTAGACAGCCTGTGCGGCACCAGCTGTCTGTGCGGAGACTTGACATCGTTTTTTTCTGATTTTAGGTCGAAAATGTGACTTTACGATCCTGAAAAGACGACCTGACAATATGTGTCCTATCAAGCAATAATAGTGTAAAGCCTTTGAAACCCTACATGGCGTTCTGTATGACTTTATTCCATGATCGAATGACAGTTGTAGGCTACCGACTAATGTTTCTTGCATTATAGTAGAAAATTATTAGCTCTCTCATCAAACAAAGATCCTGCCAATATCGAATTCTCACACGGGCTAGTAGCCAATAATCCCTCTTGTACGAAGAATAATAAACCTTTACAGAATAACATGCAAATGCGATTTTCGGATGAGAAATAAGCTGTATAATTTTCCTTTTATACAAAGTCTGAGATGCCGTTTATATCTTTCATGCATTGTTCGATTGTATTTAAATGTTAATCAAAATATCTCCCTTTCAGGCAAATTTGACGTTGGTTTTAACCTTCTTTAAGTGAGTAGAAATTGTTATGTGTGTGTGGTTAGCAGAGCATTTATATACATAAGTGTGTGTGTTAAAAACGTAAGTTATAAATCAATACTAAAAAAACAAGAATTAAATTTAAATCTTTAAAACCTTTACAATTTGCTTTACTAATTGTTGAATACTAAAAATCTTAAATATACGATTTTGAGAGATAGAGGAAGCTATCATTTCCAAATCATTAATTTTAAACAACTAAAAATAATTTTACGCATGCTGTAGTAATATGTATCATATCCCATGAATAAAAAAAAATATATCGCATTGACTTATTCAAAGAGATTTTATTTTGGATGTTCATATCGAAATCACTTATTAATTAGTTCTGAAGATGATATATTTTTTCATTTTATAATTTATATCAATCAATAGGGTTTTGGAATTTTTAAAATTATATTTCCATGTATACATTTGAAACGTCGAACGATAGTATGATTAATAAAATTTTGTAAAATATTTTATGGATTATACATTGATGATGTATTACATTAAAATTTGATCCAAATAATCCTTAGATCAAAATATAATACTATTAAAAATTAGTTTTGTGGTTTCACAAACAACATTTCATTATTTTTTCATTTTTCTCTTAGGACAGATTTTTTTTAAATGTATAATTTCTTTTATTTCTAATGACAAGGCAAAATACATTGGTAAATGAATGTAGCAAGATGAGAACACAAAACTGGTGAATACAACAATGCTAATACAAAAGGTGAGAGTAAGTCATTACCTCAGACGTTCTTTCGCATGCCTATATCAGGCGAATTCGGAGTCGCAACTGAGAAATGGCGTTCAGCGATGAAGTTGGTCTCTGTTCATAGGTTCTCCAAGGTCACAAAAAGAACAAAAAGGTTAAGTCAGCTTTCTTTGCCTGAAACAGTTCACCTAAATGTCACTGCAGTACATTCAGGGAAACATTTCGATGTCTCCAAAATCGCTGTGAGTGAGAAAAACTTCGATGGAACTTGCCAAAAGTATTACCATTTTGCCGCTAGATCATTTCCAAGTCACACAACAAGGAAGCAAGTCTACATTGTATCATTTACATATGCAATTTATCTTTCGAAAATTGTAATCAATATTTTTGTATCTAATATTAAAGCAAATGCCTAATGTATACGTCCGTTAGTAATTTCAATTGACTCAATTATATTTATTTAATGCAAAATTGTATAATAATTAACACAAAGAAGCAAATCAAGACCTTATGAGTAACACAACAAACTAATATAGGGGAATCAGTACATTATCTAGTAAAGCAAATTTAATATATTCAGAACTGAAATTTATTGAGTATAGGATAAGTACGAATTATATAGTAATGGGCAGGAATGCATACAGTACCCCTAATTTATTCCTGTTCAACACAGTTACATTAAACAAGCTTTCAATAGTTTGTTCATACTGTCAATAGTTTTCATTTGACTTAAATAAATGATTGCGCCTAGAGATTCGTGTGAAATTATCAATCAAGCACTCTGATGAATTTAACTTCCTCATTCTGGAGTACTGGTAAACATAACTCCTTCATTGATGTATAAAGATGCATATTCAATTTTCCGCTTTGATAAAGTGGTCGCGGTAGTTGAATATCCATGGTTACGAACTCATAGCCTGTATAGTTAGCATGAAGTTGTAGGTCGAATTCTATTGTCATTAAATAACCACAAAATAGAAGTCTGATGCAATTAAATATGTTGAGACTCAGAGTTCAAGAATAACATGACAAGTCAAGTGACGTCGCTCTCGTCAATTAGATGTAATTGAAATATATGAGACCTCTCTCCAGTAGTTCTAGTGTATACATTCGTTGAGTGACGTTAATAAGAATCAATTTATCTATTTTGTTTTCGTCTTAAGATAAAGCTATGAAGAATCTTTTAAAGTTCAGTTTTGAAGATTTTAAAAGAATATTTACTATAAATAACTTTATTGAATAATTTTGAAACTAGTCATATATATAATATTTCTTAAAAGTTATTTATAAAACACTAAAAAGATTATCCATTTACATTTTAATTTTTATTTTATGTAATACGTGACTATATAAGACAAAAAATAGAAATGTAACAAATATTTTTTGAAGAACCTTTCTTTTCATTTTGTTAAAATTTTAGGAGACATTAAAATGAAAAATCGAATAACCTGGAAAGGAACGATCTGCGTAAGAGAAGTCAAATGCTCTCTTTATGTCTGAATAAAAAATGAAATCCAATAAACAAACATCTACGGCAACACTATATTCGAGCAATTTACTTATGAAAAAATAACAATTTTCCATGCATAACAAACAAATGTTCAAGAAGGCAAGGGAAAGCTAAATTCCGGAAACAATCTGTTCCTAAGCAAGTTAATCCAACAGCTGTTACAGTCCTGTGTTTTCACAGGCGAGTCGGTTCAGTCCTTAATCCAATATTTCCGTCTACTAAAGTGGCTCCGGGAGAGGCAGGGAAGAAAAAGGGAAATCGATTTTCGTTTCTCATGGTTATTGTGCTGCATAGACAAAATAAAACACTCAAGAAAGACATGAGATGATTGCATATGCTGTATTTATCGTTCTTGCCAAAGTAATTCCTTTCTGACGGTTATTAATTTGGACTGGAGAAAATTTAGTTTCCAGCTGAAATTATTCTATAAGGTATGCATTGGGACTGTCGAAACTATTATCATGTAAATATTTAAAAATAATTGTAATAAGTTGGTAAGTTGTTGCCACAAATGTAATCATTTGTATATATTATATATATATATATATATATATATATATATATATATATATATATATATATATATATATATGTACATAAATATATACTAAGGATCACCCACTTGCTTCATTAGGTAATTCAAGCTGATATGTTTATTTTTTGTATTTATTGTTTTTAAGCTAGTGACATTTACTCTGCTGGCTACACAAAATGTAACACCATGAAAAAAGCATGCAAACAATGTGAAATTTATATCATGCATTGGCGGTGATGAAATATGCAATTCAATAGCATTACAGCGAAGACGCACATCACGAGCGACGTTAGATCCACCCGCAAACGCTATGTAAGGGGAGAATATATTCAGGATTTGAAAAACGGCAATTGTTTTTCCTTGAGGGTTTTTTGAGTAAACTGTTTACCTATGCCTCGTGAAAGACATGGGGCGTCTTTTTATCAAGTTTCTGAATGTGATTTAGATAGAATAGTAGTCTATAATGATTGTGGATTTTAGGTCAGAAAAATCGGTCAACGCGTTGTGCGAAACCAAGTATATGTGGTGTGGATTTGTCATCGCTCGGTGCAGGAGGAAACGACGGACCAAAAGGACCTGTCTAACCTGTTTCGTTGCACCATGACCCATAATGACAGTCTGATTTTGCGCATGGCAGTGATGGATCGTGCAGCCACATCAGGGGTTATACCACAACAAATTCAATTTGTTATGCATCATTCGGTGTCCTCCCTGCCATTCGATGCCGTTTGAAGTAGAGTAGAAAGTCCGCAATGCGTCTGTTACTTCGTTTACCCTTGAATGGAAAACACAGGCTTTTGCACCGCTAATGCTGTTATGAACGGTGAACATGGACAACGAAATGGAACGACATTGTGTTTACTGACGAATCCCGCTTCTACCTGCAACATCTTGGTGGTCAGATTCGAGTTTACAGACACCCTAGTGAGAGGCTGCGGAGCTTCTGTGTTATGTATCGTCATACTGGTCCTACACCCGGAAGCATTGTTTAGGTTGGTATTGGATTTTACTGCCAGAGCACTAGTACACATTGCTGGTGCACAGCAATGTGTACTATTAGCCAAAACAGCCAAACAGCCAGAGGTGTTGAAGACTATGGTCCTCCCATACATTCAGCTTTTGCCATCAACCATTTTCCATCAGGAGAACGCAAGACCACAAGTGCAACGCAATGTTCAAGAGGTCTTTTTTCTTACCCTTCAGATTGAATTGCTTCATTGTCCTGATCATTCTTCTGATTTATCTCCGATCAAAAACGTGTGGTCCATACTTGCACAATGACTGGCTAGGGATACACTACCCACTGCTACACCAGATCAATTTTTGCAATATGAGTAAGACTCATGGACTACTGTACCATAAGGATACATCCAAAGCCTCTTTGATTCGAAGACGAGACGTGTGGCACGGTAATAGTCAACATTGGTGGCTACACTAATTACTGATTTTATCATCATCCACACGTCACAAGATGCTGTAATTGTAATAATTTGATTTTGGTACAACATGTTATCTGCCAAATAAATTTTTCTGTGATACCTCTGATACGTCTTAGTGTTGCATTTTATGTGGTTAGTAGTATAAGTTCCTTTTCACATATAAAAAAAAGAGAAAAATTTATAGCCCTCACACATTTTGATTTTAACAGTACAGGACTGAATTTTGAAGACATAAGCATATTTAAGTACCAAAAAGGAAAATGACTCTTAGATGTTAATTTCCATCAGACCTATTTTTAGAAGACATCTATATAAGAAAAAGGATAGCTTTACCAAATTCTAAGTGTGTAGGCCTAATAAATCAAAAACGGATTTTCTTTCATTTGTAAC
The DNA here is from genome assembly GCA_019973935.1 of Trichonephila clavipes. Classification (NCBI taxonomy): domain Eukaryota; kingdom Metazoa; phylum Arthropoda; class Arachnida; order Araneae; family Nephilidae; genus Trichonephila; species Trichonephila clavipes. Next base: position 144,667 of record BMAU01021068.1, on the reverse strand, counting down.
ACCTTTGTAATCTCCCTTGGGAATCGATTTCAACAAAACCCGTTCTCAGCAAATCTCAACTCAATAAATAAAACATGCTTATAAAATTTAAAGACTGTAGATGTGTAAGAGGCCCGCTCCTCTCGCGTGCACTTAGATGTGTGGGGAGAAGAGAAGAAACACTCGACATAATTCAACTCTAATCTGTTTATTTCAACACTAAGAATAGAAACAATTTCAACTAATAATATTGAGAGAATGCCTCAAGGAAAACTGTGAAAGTGGAGCAACGAAAGTAACACGTGAGTGATTAGGCGACTAACAAACTTGATCTTTCTTTAATTAATGTTCTAACCTATTATCTGATTTAATTTATTCTTAATTCATTCTTAGTGAACAATCATCACTTTAAGGTTTCCTTCTAATAAGAATCAATTCATTCTAATTCTAATATTATACCTTTAGTAGCAATCACACCTGTCTTGAGTATATTTTCGCTCCTTCTCTCTTTCTAGCTAGAAAATCCCGCCTATTTATAGTAAGTTAATTTACATATCACGATTCTCTTCTTTCGAAGGGTTGGTTGTTAATAACTCGAATTGATAGAACATTCGCTGGTGTCTTTGGACCGCAAGGTAATGTATCCTTATAAATAGCTGCTGTTCATCAAATGATAGTTCCCATTGTGGATATCATTAGTAAAACAAATTATTAGTAAATATACCATTCGTAATATTGTACATTTATTTCAACTTGAATGCTGTGTTATTGGGTTTACAGCTAAAACGAGACAGTTATACTAAAATCACTGTTTCTTAGTGTTTTGTTATATAGCATATGCTTATCTGCTAGTACGTCAAATTACGTAAGTGCAAGAAACTTGACAAATCGAGTAAAAACTGAATTTAAATGAATTACAAATACGCTAAAACAGAAAGGTATGAAATTATAGAGTGTAATGGAAATGCAACTAAAAAAATTATTTGTCTTTCATGAAATTCGTTTGCGGAAAATACACAGGAAAAATTGATTAGCCCCGTATTCATTGTAAATGAGGCATGCAGAAAACATTATTCATGAAAGAGATAAATAATGATGAAACAACTCGCATTCTCACAAAATTATGATTCTCCTTATTATATTAATATTTATGAATATTATTATTTTATTCAATTTTCAAGGTTAAGTTATATGTTTTGATACATTTTTTTTATGTGAAATGTCTTAATGTATGATAATTACTTGACAAAAATTAAAAAAAAAATTTAAAACTTAAACCCTACTGAAAATTAGTCTAGCAACTATTTAGTTATTACAACTATTTATATAGTTTATATCACGGTGCCGAAACGACACCAGCGGACGTTTAAGAATAATTGAAATCCCTGCCGTACTAGTGTTAATGGACCGCTAATCAAGAAGAGAAGCATGTTTTCTAAATCTCAAGAGTGTAGTTCTAATAGTTCCGGATGTCTCGAAATGAGTGAGAGGGTGAAAGAATGAATGATCGTGTGTGTGAGGTAAAATCGCTTTTTTATAATATACACGGGGAATTATCAAGTTTTATAAGCAATCCTTAATTAATATGGTATATGACGACCTTTGATAATGCAGCTTTGATTCGCTTTGGAATAAATCCATACAAGATTTGAAAACTGCTCTGAGAAATATTGTGTCATTCTCCATGAAGGTAATATGAATGTAGTGTGATAGATATCAATGGACGATATTGAATCCTTATTGGACGTTCTAAAGCAGGGGTGTCCAACATGCGGCCCGCCAGCACATAAGTCGCGGCCCACCGAATCTTTTTTAAAAAAGATTTAAATATCAGGTTCTGAAAGTGTTTTCATTTTGAAATTTATTTAAGGGGATATATACATATATATAAATATATATATATATATATATATATATATATAAATATATATATATATAAATAAAAATATATATATATATATATAAATATATATATATATATATATATATATATATATATAAATATATATATATATAAATATATATATATATATATAAATATATATATATATATATATATATATATATAAATATATATAAATATATATATATATATATATATATATATATATATATATATATAAATATATATATATATATATAAATATATATATAAATATATATATATAAATAAATATATATATATATATAAAAAATATATATATATACATATATATACATATATATATATATATATATATATATATATACATATATATATATACACATATATATATATACATATATATACATATATACATACATATATATATACATATACATATATACATATATATATATATATATATACATATATATATATATATATACATATGTAAATATATCCTTTAACGATGGGTACATCAGCTTTGGTGCTCGATGGTTCACTTATATTATGCACTAATTTGTTTTAGAACTTTAATATGTTACTGTTATAATATCTTTCAGAATGCGATGGCGAATAGTTTAATTTTTCAAGTTTAATGGTTTAATTTTAACTTTTTAAATTTTTAATTTTTAAATTTTTGAGATTTGGATATTTTCCGATTAACTTACCAAGTTGCAATAGGAGGGGGAAGGTTAGATCAAACTAGTTTAACCCCAGTTATCGGTTCTAAGTTCGAGGTCGCACTTGGATATTTTATAAATTTTTATTTTATAATTTTTTAACTTTGTTTGAAAACTATGGAATTTTATCTTCTATATTCTCCATTGATATTTTGAATTAGGATTTAGTATTATAAGATTCATATAATTTCAATTTTCCAATTGATTATTGTGATTGACTGTTGATGATTGATTTTATATATTTAAATATATATATATATACAATGTATTTGCCTGTAAACGGTTCTGGTTTTTAAATACAGTCGAACGTGTTTGTTTTTGTGCGGTACTTTTTTATGAGATATTATTTTTGTGCGACCGCATAAGGGGTCACAGGGGTGTTAAAAAGTTTCGAGAGCACAAAATACGAACAATTTTCGACTAGAAATAATTCTTTGAGATTAAAATGAAATAATTTGATTCTTTCACACATTTCTTATAAAGGAATAAAGTTTCAAAAAAGTATAAAATATCTAAAATATAATCATAATTTTAAAAATAATAAGCACATAAAAATAAGAAATTTTTTTGTAAGAAACAAATAGTAAGTTTTACGACGCGCACGATATTTTCTGCAATAATAATTCTAATTACTAGCAATAAGTTGATTTATAAAGTCAAATATATCCTTATTACATGCTAGCTTATCTTATATAAATAAAATAAAAAATAATTTTTTTAAAAATAAAAAATACATTTTTTAAAAATTTTTTAAAAATTCTATTTTTTTTGGAATATTTCAAAAAATTAAAAATTTATAATACTATAAATAGCTAGGATTTGAAGATTATGATAGAATTTATAATTCTGTAAAGTTTTATACATCAAAGTATGATAGTTTTTGAAACGCAATGCGCGTAATTGAAAGAAACACAAACTGAGAAAAGGGCTTTAAAGTTTTAAAATTGAATTTGAGAAAATAAATCTTAAAACTTACATGATAAAATGCTCCAGGATCCTAAGATATACCTTCCTGTTCCTGAAACAGCTCAATTTCTTTACTCTTTTTAATTTTCTTGGCTCTGCGAGCTTCAAAAGATGATTCTCAGCGTCTCTGTCTTGACGTAAAGATTCGACGATTGTCACGTTCAGCCAGGGACACACAAACATTTCTGTTAATTTTCAAGCCAAATTTCTCTAAAATAGTAATAAGTATTTGATTTCCATCATTAAAAACACTGGTTGCTAGATTTGCAGCAATCTCTGCAATCTGAAGACTAGAACCAATCGTCTTAGGACAAAACTTCCAAAAATTAATGAATTTAAACTTTCATTAGGATTCTGTGTCTTACCTCCTAAACATTTCTTCAGGAGTGCCGGATGAAATAAGTCTGCAAATACAGGCTTAATTACATCTCGAAAAGCTTTAGGAACTGAGGGTTTGTGTTTATAATTTTGTAAATTATTATTAATGGCGGCATTATACTTACACCATGTATTTGGATTTGTAGGACAAAACCAGTGCATCGGTTCATCATCAGTGCTGCAAGAATGACCCCAAACAGCCCAAATGGCTTTCCGCATTTCCTTTACACTAGTAGAATTGCATTGAATAGCATTACCATAGTAATGCGCAAGTTTATCAATTAAACTATCAGTTAACCTACCTTTACCGCCAATAGTTTTACCATCAGATAATTTCTTTTTACTATATACTAATTTAAGCTTCCTAAGTCTTGTACCCATTCTCTTTTGCACATGGCCTACACATTCTATTTTCTGAATAAGATGGTCATTAGATTGTCGTATTTATATATATACTCTTTAATTCCAACAAATAATTTTTTTTTCTGATTTGCACTTGTTTTAAGTGATAATTCTAATGAAAATCGGTAATATAAGCATGTTGAATGCTATTTTCTTTAATTTTTATTGATAAAGCTAATTGAAAAATAATGAATCATTCACTGATAAATGTATTACAGTTCACTAAAATGCTTTGAAATGCAACTTACTTATTATATCAGTTTTAAAATAAGGTTGTCTGTTATTACGAACATGCAATACTATAAGTAATTATTAAAAAAATAAATAGATAAAAACATATGAAAGTATGTAACGAATGATTAATGTTTATATCAATATATCTTCCATTTGGCACGTAAAGAATTTCTGCCTATTTCTCTATTATATTTAGATTGGATGAGTTGTGTATACATCTTTGTCACTTTAAATAATCAGGTAATCTTCATATAAATGATGCACACGAAAAAATCAAAATTTATTCTCCATTTATATATATACATATATATTAAACAAATCTTACCTTTTAGGTTAAATTATGGTTTCGAATTGTAGAAATTTCAGTTCCAAAGCTCACTATAGGTAATAGTTTCACAATGATGATTTATTTCGCAAATGAATGAATAATTATTCTATGAACGTTAATCATTGTCGTTACCAGAAGCATTTCTTGCGGGTTCGTCGTATGAAGTTCATCATAAAAGCGTATAATAGAGAAGTTAATTTCCCTCTGAGGCAGCATTTGAAGAGAAGACTCTGACTAACAATTAACTGCTCAATTTCCCTTCAACAAGTTCATGTGGGAGAGTATTTGAACAAGTTGGTTTCCGATATGGAAACTGATTAAAGGAGCTCTTCTTGGACAGTGCGTTGATTGGATGCTTAAACTATGGCTTTTCGGATCAATTCTGCAAATTAGAGAATAGTCCAGTCTTCTGAATTTCACGTATTCATCTGTACTCGAGATTAAATCATTAGAAATGAAACTGTAATAGAATGCGAATAAAATGTTAGAACTCTTTCTGTTTTTAAATGTTATATTTTGGAGTGATCTGTTACTTAAAAAGTAAAGTTAAGTCATTTTGTTTTAAGTTTGGTAAGTAAAGAATTATATTTCTAGTCTAAGTACATTATTTAAATTATTTTAAATTTGTATGCATATTTCTGTAATCTTTTTATTAATTTTCATGGGATCAAATTTTTTTTTCTTTTAATAATGTTTGATGCTACAATTAAACTATGTTTAAATTCGTGATGCAAAAGCTGTCAAATAACTTTTTAGTCATTATATAATATAATTTTTATTTTTTTCTCAAAGTATCAATATCGGAGTTTCCATGTTATTGTTATATATCTTATTGCTTTAAAATGTTATTTTGTTATCAGCGATTTCTGTTTGCAAATACCTATACGATCATTTCTTTTTCTTTAAAATGTACACATGCATTACTAATATTTTTGCAAGCATTCGATCCCTCGATATTCGATTCACAAGTATTTCTCAAAACTGACAGCCATAAGTTAATCGATGCTCTAAATGTGGGTGAAATAATTTGTTTTACGTTATATATATATGTTAATTGAGCATACAATACAGTAGAAAATAAATATGTATTATATTAACTTACTATTTTTAACTGTGTACATGTTTTTATTTACATTTTAAAAGACCGTATCGAATCCATATAAATACACTTCCAGTTTTGTATACAATGGATAAACAGCCCAAGAAAGAATATGTAGCTTGATTCCTTCAAGTTCATTAAGTGAAATATTAATTTTAAAATATATTATTAACATTAATCCAGGACATGGCTAGATTTTTTTCCAGAAATGTTGACTGATTGTAGATTTATATTTCTTAGGAGCTCATTGGTGATCGAAATAATAGTAAAAAAAATATTGATTTGTTAAATTATGTTTTATTTAGCATACTATATAAGTCACACTTCAAGACATAGAACAGTAAAAAAAAGTTATGAAAACATTTAACGCCCTGTATCACTCAAAATAATAATAAAAAGGCATATCCTTAAATATCAAGGAAATTCATTTATTTTAATTATTGATGCAAAGAAAATAACACTTTAACTTTTATTTCCCTACCAATCTCAATTTAATTGTTTGTTTCATTTTTTGAGGTATAAGAATACCCCCAACGTCTATTACTCAAGCAAGAAAAGGGGATATGAAGAGTAACTTGATTAGTTTTAAAACATTGATATACATTTTAAAATAAATACTACTCACATTAATTTGAATTATTAAGTTGGAAGATATTCGTCAGAAATGTCATAAAGAATGACACAAAGAAGTTAACCTCAGATAAAAATTGTATTTATTTTCCCATACTACTGATAAATATTATTCGTCCTCTGACTATATTCTTTCTTTATACCTAATTTTGCCTACTAAAATACTTCACATATGTGTTTGCATAGTTATTATGTGTCAAAATATATGAAATGTATGAATATATAAAGGTAATAACGTATATCAACGTAATAATATATATGAGAGTTATGGAATATATAAATAAAAATACTAAGAACTTAAAAGTTCTTAGAATTTTGACTTATTCTTTTGGTTCTATTAGCTCACAACAACAACAGTTATTTAATTAATCCTAAGATCTATGTACCTGCAATAGTATATTCTTATAGTAGATAAAAGAATTACATCTCCAAAGAACATTAAATGACAGTCTCTACCTTTATTTCTTATTTTTTTTTCTAAAGTGCATATTGAAAGAAAAAATATACATCTTGTTTTCAGATAGTTATTTTATAAACTTAGCCTTGAAAGTAATATAATGTTTACTAATGGTGGATATTGGAATTTTAAAATATAGTCTGCTGAAGTGAACAAATATTGATCTAAAACTCAATTTATATCATCTGTTATATGCTAATGAAAACATGTTTGATTTTGGCAGATTTAACATGCATGAGTCAGCTTTGCTACATGAAATTTATAGAATAATTATAAAAACCAATTTTAATTTAAATTAATTTAAATTTCTAATTTATTTCTATTCTAAAAATCACGAGAGACATTGGTATTGTGAGATCTGAAATGATTTAAATTTATTGTTAGTTTAATTTTAACTTTTTTTGATACATCTTTTTTTTCATATTTTCCATTATTTTATGAAAAATGAAAGACATATTGACTAATGGCGAAGTACGTGAAATTAATATGATTCAGAAATATAAATATTTAATCAGCTATGCGTAGAAGGTCTTGTTTCTCTTTTCTTGAATTAGAATCTGCGTTTACGAAATAGGATAAGCGTTGGAGGTGAAAGGAGTTATATTTAGTTAAAAGATCATTTTGTGTCATGGAATAAAAATGAAAGTACTGAATGAAATATAAAGATAAGGAAACACATTTTTCTATTTTTTTAAAAAATAAATTTAAGAGTAAAACATGCAGTCATATATTTTCTCATGCACTTACATATTTAAACTAAAATTCCTACTTTATTTCAAAATTAAGAAACTTTCAAGGGCGTCATATTTTGAATTATGAAACCCTAGAATACTAATTCATTTTCTCTGATTTTATTTTAGATCATATTTCTGTATTTATAGTATTAATGGTATTAGACCATTTCCCCATTGTCTCATTGGGCCATTTTTTTCTTCGATACGATCTTGATTCTTCTTGGCATGGATTCTGTGACATCTCTATAGTTCGTTTAGGTGGTGAAATCTGATATTCGTTTTGAATAATAGCACTTCTCAATAGTGTTAGATTGGCTGTGTGTGAATAGAACTGTTGCAATTTTTATTTAAATTAATCCCATAAATACTCTTCCTCCATCATAGTATTTTCGAATTGATGATTATGAGAACAGCCCATACACACACACACAACTCAACAAAGTGAATTATCCGTTATAATAATTTACCTGCTATAATATACCAGAGCTATGACAGGACACTTTGTCCCAATAAAAATCTCCACTGAAATAAATCATCAGCATTCCAGGATGTACTTGATCAGTGACATTATTTATGTATGATGTCTCATGCAGATATCCATGCGCATCAAAATAAGACCCCAAAAGATGACAAAAAAATATTTGTTATTTCATTTCATAGTTTCCACTGGCTCGAAGTGTTGCAAACATTCATTTATATTCCCAACTCTAATTCTCATATTAATATGAGGCAATTTAAAACGTGATTCATTGAATCACTATAACCTTTACTTACTCGTCCACTGTCCAATCATCGCATGCTCGTGCGTATATGAGATGTTTTATCATTCTTGCTGCTAACAGCAAAAGTGATACACTCGCCTTAGGCATCCATATCCCATATGATGTTTGCAAAACGATGATCGATCCTATACGATGAGCAAGTTGTTTGCCGTACATCAAACACCCCGCTCAGTCATATATTAAAACATCCTTGATTAAAATAGGCTTCGGTTTTTACTTTGTTTTCATTTTGTCTCCTATCATATAATATGGAAGATTCTTCGTTTTCACCTATTATTCCCTTAACGTCAACAAACATAATTTTCCCGCTCATACTCTTATGTATAACGTTCCAATTCTCGATACACCTTCATCACAGATACTAGTTAGATTTCAAAAATACGATGATTGTCCTAATACTCGTTTCATACATCCGAATTCCTACTTTTACTCGACATTTAAAGTCAATCATTTCACATTTATTTTTAATTAAATTATGAGCAATGGACTATATTAATGTCTCAGAAACTGAATTGTTCTTTCTTTTTTTATGCTTACTTAGTCTTCTAAAAGTAACATATAGGTAATTTGGTTAAAAATTGCCACATGTCATAAAAAAGTGGTCTCTCAACGTTTGATTTAACTTTAAAATCAGCTTTCGATATTTATTCTTCTTTTGAATTTATTTCAAACAACTTTAATTTTATTAAAATACTTGAGAAATATGTAAATATGATTTTAAATAACACTAGAGTTGACACCCGCAGCCCGCATAAAGGAGACCGACCCCCTTGTAAAAATTATACATTTGAGCTTCCATTTAATGTCTCTTCAAAAACAATGTTTCTAATCACCTTTTCTTCTAAAATACACTAGATTTTTATTCCTTATTGGCTTCTACACTTTGAGAGAGCCACATAAAACTGTCCATGAGGAAATATTGTTTCTTTCGATATTACCCATAAACCCACTTTTCCAAACTCTGCCCCCATGATTTATTAATAATCATGAAAAATGCCAATCTCTTGCAGGAAATTGTGTACGCTTCAAAACGAATGGTACGTCCAAGTCCCCTAAAGTGTAAAAAAAATGTAATATTCGGAAGCAAAGCTGTCCTTTACATTGTGATAGCATTTCAATGGAAACATGGCGAAATATGGATAATACAGTCACGTTGGTGTAATTTTTTGAGGCCAAATTTGGAGACTTAATGACCATATGGATGCTTCTGGAAATTGTTGGAGAAATTTGCAACATCAGGATCTATGACGTAAGTCGATTTTTCGAGAAAGCGCTGGAAGGTAGGGGATGGCATGCAATTCATTTTTGGTGCTCCTTTTCAGTTAGATTCAAATTTTACTACTAATTTTTATTAATTACACCTTATATGTACATAAATTCATTGTAGAATTTTTTAAAAGGGAGATATTATTTAGTGTATGCATAAAAATAAAAATCTTGTGAAACAGAATTCTGAATTTTCACCTTAATAATGACGGATTGCGTATTTCAATAACTCAAAACTTCTTCCGAAAATAATACATAAGAATTACATTCTTTTTAAAAACTCTTTTAAAAATTATTACGATACATATATAATATTTATATGCACGTTTTCGAGTACCCTCTAGGGAAGTCCCTTTCACGGATTTTTTAATTGATTCGAGGGCCTTGTCTCTTTTGAAGGAACCGTAATATATTCAGATTTGATTTGTTATTTAAATTGATATGAGGTTGGATCGTAGATGATGTGAAAATGGTACTTGTAAGTTAATTTCGGTGGTAGTAATCGTAAAGAGTATCTGATTCTTTGATATTAGAACTGGAGAGTTAGATTAAAATTTGCGTACAACATCGTGCGATATATACTTACCGTAAAATCCAGCGTATAACGCGCCCTTCTAGCAAAAAAAAAAGATCGAAATTTATCAGTGCACGTTATACGCCGAGTATAAAAATGGGAGTTGTAGGAATAAAAAAAAGATGTGCATAAAAAAAAATTAGACTTCTACATACAACGAATTACTGTTTATGTAAAAGAAATGGTAGACTTCTACATCAGTGTTTCTCAAACTTTCAATACTCGCGACCCAATATTCAATCATCATTTTCATCGCGCCCCCCTTCATACAAATAACATTGTACTGTATTCGATACCATACTTTGACACTAAAGCTACAAGAAGACTTTACCTCTTAAGTACTGCCGGTGTATTTAAACATCTCTCTCAGTCCGTGCGTAAGTTTCTCCTGACGTATATATGCGTCTTCATAAAATACTATATTTTCTGTTCACTGCTCTCCATAGAATTATCTTTAAGGCCTTGAAATGCAATAAAATGTCCTTGACAGTATTTGCGAAGGATTTATTTATTTCAGAGGATTTTCTTATTTATTCCCTTTCTCTCCCTCCCCCCTTCAATACACCACATACGCTTGCATACGTGCAAAACGATGGTATTGGGGAGATTAACTTTTAATCGGTTGTCAAGAGATCAATTATAAAACATACAAATGATCAAGATAAGGGTTAATTTGTGCATGTAATTTTATATATGACAAGCCCGTGGGGTCTCTTTTAGTTGTTAAATTTGTTCTTCACTTAGTATTGTTAAATTAATTATAAATTACATTGTGCAGTACAGATACATTTATAAGTGTAGTATATCAGTGTAAATGTTTTATTATATATGTCAGAATGTATCTTGTTTGCTTGATTTCAATAAATGAAATATTTTTCTAATAAGCTTCAGTTTTCTACTTTTCAATATGCTCGCACCCCCCTTCCAGAGTTATCACACCCTCCTGGGGGCGCGCCCCACAGTTTGAGAAACAATGTTCTACATACATCGAAATACTGTTTATTTAAAATAAATGGTAGACTTCTACATACATCGAAATACTGTTTGTTTAAAAGAAATGGTAGACTTCACATACATCGAAATACTGTTTGTTTAAAAGAAATGGTAGACTTCTACATACATCGAAATACTGTTTGTTTAAAAGAAATGGTATTCCTTGTGAACTCCAAGAGCTGTACTTCTAGAAAAACGCTATTTTTTTCTGAAGCGTGGAATGTACATTGAATAAATGACATCAAAATGTAAGAGTATCGCATGCAGACAATTCAGGTTTCTTTGTAAAAATGGGGTGCGCCTTACACGGCTAAAATACCTAAACGTTAAAAATTGCAGCTTGAAAGTACGAGTGTGTGTTATACGCCGGATTTTATGGTAGGTTTATTTTACAGTTTTGATCTGCTTGGCTGTAATAAAAAAATGTAATTGTAAACGATAACAGAGATAATAATAAAAATTCCTTAAGTTCCTAGTTTCATTTTGCTCTCAATGGTTCTTTATTTTAAGATATTAATATATTTATTTAAATAAAAAATGGGTTTTACCGCTATGTCTCCAGATTTATCTCCCCTCACACACACTAATACAAATTAATGTTCGTTTTAATTGTAATTGTATAAAATTATTTGTATTAAAAGCATAGGTTATAGTAGACAAAAATAGCGTATTTTCAATATTGTGTTCCATTCAATTTAAAGAAGAACCACTAACTGTCAGAATCCGATTTATTATAGTAACACAGTGAAAAAGTAAAATTTTTCGTAAGCTAATTTGATAATTTTTAATTTTTTACATTAAAAAAATGTATATAAAGTTTGGGAAAACTGTAAGTTATAAAAGTGTGGAGCTAATGCAGACAATTGTGTTTTTCAGAGCATTGGATTATAGATACGAGACAAACTATTATAATATAAAGCAAAATATTATGAAATTTGTTATGCATAAAAAAATAATATATCGAATTAAATTTCAAAATTTATATTATTCGAGATTTAAAATGTTAAAGTATTAAATTACAATACTTATATAATTATAAATGATAAAATAAATTAAAATAATATAAATACATCAAAATAGTATCATATTGTAAATGTAGAATAGTTCATATTTTATTTTATAGGATAGTACTTTATACTGAAAATTTCAGGATGCAAAAAAATAAATATCAGTTATTTGAAGAACAAACTACATAACTTTCTATCAAGTCTTACCATTCAAACATTGTTTTAGTTTTATGTGAGATTAATGGCGAATTATTTAGTAAAGTTAGACATTGTTCTGTTAAATTTTGCTAAGCAAATGAAAATTATACAGCTTTATGGTGAAAAGAATTTGAACAGCAGTTCAAAATATTATAACAAATATAAGTGCAAAACTGTAAGAATCCTTATTTAAAGAGATATTTTTTGGATTAAGAGGAGTTGGAAAGCTCTCTCTCTATATATACTGACAATGTTAAATTGGCTGTTTTCGATGTACCTTTTCTCAAAATCTATTTTATGTACATGCTTGAAATTTTTCATACTATTAAAGTACACCTATCTCATTATACTAAAATGAGCTTTTACCTAATTTTGAATTTTTTAATAAATTATGAAATATTTTATCAAACATTTCGAAATTTGACCCATTTTTTACTTAAAAAATTTGTAAAATTAAATTTTTGAGTTTTTTACAAAAAGCTCATTTTAGTATATATTAAACATCATTATAAATAATTCATAAAAAATTTACATACCTGTGAACAGTAGTTTCTCAGAAAAGGTACATCGCACATTAAAATTTACATTTTGAGATAAATTGATTTTAATGTATACAGCGAGACTTCTAATCGGCTAGAAAATTAAAAAATAAAAGGCTCAATTTCAAATAAAAGATACATGTTTTGGTTTATATCAGTCGTCACACTTTTAAGCAAAAACAAAGTAATTTGTTTACAATTTTCTCGTCATTAAAATGGGCGTGGCCCAATTTCAACGATTATATAAAAAATACGTTTTAAGGGCTTATAAATACCCTAGAAGTTAAAGCAAGGTATTTTTAGAAAGTTTAAAATCTATATAATTTGAAAATGTAAAAATCTCAAATTTTCAAAAAAATAAGATTTTAGCTTTCCAACACCCCTTAATGTAAAAATAAAATTAAGTTTCATACTTTTAAAGAGTATAATTTATAACCCTGTTATCTTTACCATTAATTTGTAACCCTGTTATCTTTACCATTAATTTGTAACCCTGTTATCTTGCAAAAACGTATGTATGGATAATTGTTATCATATTAATGTCACTTCGATTAGAATACATATATAAAACTGTTTTAAGAATATTATAAGAGTAAAAATTATTTAAATGCAATACTTATTACTTATAAAACTTCTTTTTGTAGAGTATTAAAAAAGTGAAATTTAAAATTTTATTTTGTTAAAGTTAATACATTCGAAACAACAATATTCAGACTCTACTGCAATACCGTCGTTTCAATTCTGGAATTCCCCTTTTAAAATATAAAGGTATCTCAAGGTAAAAATATGATTAAAATTTCAGAAATACACATCAGTGTTTTAAAACCACCACAAAAATCATTTCAAGCAGAAACAAAGCATAAAAATTGTGAGAGCATTTTACAAAATAAGAATGCTTCCCACGACCACTTTCTGAGAAATACTACTCGTATGTTTCACTGGAAATTAAAGATAGCTAACAGGAAGAAGTTGCGAGAAAGATAAAATAACAAGAACGCTCCTTATAATAAAAAAGGATTTTACAAGAACTTCGGGAGAAGAAAGAGAATTTGATTAACTAATTTATCTTAACTTGTATATTAATATTTCCATTGTTGTATACTTCTGTATATCTTATGTTATAGCCACTGGTTTAATTATTGTAATATATAATTTTTTTGTTATAAATCGGTATAAACAGTTATTGTATTTTCTGTTAGTATTCGTAAACGTATTAAGAAAAAAAAATAAGGCTTTTAAACATATTTCATATTATTAAAGTGCAGCTTACTGTATACTGCTCAGTTTACTTTTGAAATTTAATCGTTTTCGGTTAACTGAAATAAATTGATTTTTAAAGTTTATAAGAGTTAAAAATTTAAGACTAATCATTGTAGCAAATTATTTATATCAGTGTGGGTTGCACGTATTCATCATACATTGTTAAACACTTTAAACGAAGTTGAATAATTTAAAGTATTGAAACAAATTAAATTACGCATTTTCCAGTTCTGCATTGAAGATACTTAAAGTAGTTTCATGGATCTATCATGTTTCGCTATTCTTTAAGTCGATCATAAAAACTGACACAAAAGGAAGTATAAATGACATTTTAGACGTATATACCAGTATATGTTGTTGTTGTTACATTGTTGTTATTGCTTTAGAAGTAGGATTAATCTAAATATATAAAACAGCTGAAATACCATATAATAACAATGATACAGAACAAAAAAAGAAAAAAAATCTAAAGTAAAAACCAGGTCAAAGTAACATGAGAACTAAAGAAAAAAATTAAACAACAAGAAAAAGGAACGTAAGAGATATTACTTTTGCAAAGAGTCCAAGAATGTTCTGGCGTTCCAGTATAGTTTTCGTATCTTACCACGGTTATGAGACTCTTTATCTAGTGCTGAGCAATTAAAAAGATGCCCTGCATTCATGATAGCCGAATCCCAGATTTGGCATATACTAGATGAAAAGATGCCTATTTTATAAAGATGATGTGTCATGCAACCGTGGCCTGTTTGTAGTTTGCCATATCCTCTTTAGGATAATTTGACAAAATTTTTTTGTAAATGTCTCTTGAATGTTAGTCAAGGATTTGCCTGTTGATTTTACTACCTGATCAAATTTAAGAGTATTCACTAATCTCTGAAAAAGATTGTTTAAGTTACTGTGGAAGAAGATGCTCGTTATCTTGTGGCTCTAACGTCTTCCCTTGGCTAGTAAGTCTGCCTTTTCGTTACCTAAATGCGAGGGGATCCAATGAAAAACGATTGTTTTCTTGTATTTATAAAGAAAATTCAAGGTTTATCTTATTTCGGGGATAATCTGAGTGTATTGCCATGATTTATTGCTACAGTTTGGATGGTTGCTTTGGAATTGACCAGAATAACTATTTTAGAGGAAAAAAATATATCTTCATCTTGAGATCTTCCAGAGCTAGTGAAATTGCAAAGATCTCTGCATCAAAACTCGATATGAAATATCCTACAGGAGTACATTGTAAAAGAAAATTACTCTATTTACCAGCCCAGTGTTGTCTTGTATTTTAGAGCAATCGGTGCAGAGTCTCTTATCCATTCAGGTTCAGGGTATTGTTCATGTAACATACATAAAGGGTTTGCTTTTGATATTGTATCAGAAGAACGTTTTTCTTCCCCAAGTCATTAATATCTAGCATCAATGTATCATATCGTTATATTCAAGAGGATTAACCCTGATCTTGCCAGAATCCATTGATTTATTTCATCTATTTTATCTCATAATTTCTCACAAGCCTTTACAGGGGCATTTAGATCTTCACAGTACTTAATGTGCATTTGTTCATCCATTGCTCTCTATGCAACTTCATTTTAAAGAGCGTACCAACTGCTTGTCTCTTGATTTCAGTAGCATTTGGTGTGTCGGAAGTATAGCTATGAAAAGCTGTAATCGGGGTAGTTTTCTCTGCTTCTGGGATGATACGAAGATATTTGCTTTAAGCTCTTTCCAAGGAGTCCAATTTCCCTTGGGTGGCAGATATTAACTACTCACTTCCATATTTGAAAATACAAGTGTTATAAGTTTTTTTAGGGTAGCCTGTGTGCCCCATTTGGTAACGGCTAGTCTTTTAAAAATTTGAAGACCTCTCTAATTGTTCTATAACAGCATTCACATGATTAGCAAAGTTTAATTTATTGTTCGTCAATATACTTAGATATGTGGTACTAGAATTTTTTTGAAGAGTAGGGTTGCCTATATTTAATTCAAAGTCAGTAATTTACGTGTCTCAAAAAAAGCTGGAAAATGGTTTTGTTTTTATTTATAATCATGTTGTTCTCTTTGACTAGGTCTGCAGGGTTCCCAGCGCATTATTCATTATAATTTCAGGCTCCCAGAAAATCAACAAAGACAGCCAAGGAGATTCTTCCCGAATTGAAACCGGTTTTAATTGTGTGGACTTCAAAAATTGAATTAAAGGGTGTTTTTTTTAGAGGTATAGAACTTTAAATTGCAATAAAACAACGATGACATGATAAATTCGATTGACATGAATTTTTTTTATTCGAAAGATAATCTTGTGGCATTACATTTTAAATATGATTTCTGGCATATGACTGCCACGGCTGGCTCGGATGTAGTCCAATCTGGACGTCCAATTTTCGATGACTTTTACCAACATTTGTGGCCGTATATCGGAAATAGCACGGCGAATGTTGTCTTCCAAATGGTCAAGCATTTGTGGCTCATCCGCATAGACCAATGACTTTACATAGCCCCACAGAAAATAGTCTCGTGGTGTTAAATCACAAGATCTTGGAGGCCAATTCACAGGTCCAAAACGTGAAATTAGGCGGTCACCAAACGTGTCTTTCAATAAATCGATTGTGGCACGAGATGTGTGACATGTTGCGCCGTCTTGTTGGAACCACAGCTCCTGGACACGATGATTGTTCAATTCAGGAGTGAAGGAGTTAGTAATCATGGCTCTATACCGATCACCATTGACTGTAACGTTGTGGCCTTCATCGTTTTTGAAGAAGGATTCCACCAGCCCATAAAGCGCACCAAACAGTCAGTTTTTCTGGATGTAACGGTGTTTCGACATACATTTGTGGATTAGCTTCACTCCAAATGCGGCAGTTTTGTTTGTTGACGTAGCCATTCAACCAGAAGTGCGCTTCATCGCTAAACAAAATTCGCTTATGAAAATCGGGAAAAACGGCAATCTCGTTTTGGGCCCATTTGACGAATCTACGCCTTGCTTGATGATCGTTTTGATGAATTGCCAAACCAAACTGATTTAAATCACTTGACAGCTGTTAAATCGGTCGCCATCTTGGAAAGTAATGACAACTTAAACTTCTATACCTGAAACAAAACACTCTTTTGTAGTTGACATGTGTTTTGCTGAAACCAGTCTGTTCTGCTAGAATCCTTTTTGAATCCAAGAAAACTGATCCATTATTATTCTTTCAAACGTTTTGACTATAATGGAAGTCAGTAATATGTGAATGTATATATAAATAAAATTGTCTAGGAGAAAAAAAATTGAATTTTTTTCTTGATTCATAAGTGAGAAAACATTATAACAGTGTATTAATATCATCAGTTTTTTTAAATTTTGCCGAGGAATGGCAAATTCGAATGACAAGAATGTAATCAGTGAAACTGGATGGACGAGTAACTGAACCAATATATGGATTACATTTCAAAGTCTAACGGACAACAAATTTTTTATTTTTTAATAAAAAATTTAGGATAGATCGAGAAATTATGTTTTTCTTCTGCATTTAGATATTCAGGGGAAAAATTGAAAACATTTAAAGAACGCAAATATATTTCTTTTAAGTTCCTTATATTTATATTTCACGGATTGTAACTTACTAGTCGTTACTCATCCATTCTGCAGAGTATTTCATGAGGTTTTAAGACTATATTGTACATATATATATATATATGTATTTCAGTTTTATGCATTACTTTATATACTATATTATACAAGGCGTAACTAAACTCTGCGGAAAAACTTTAAGGGTTGATAGCACACATCAAGACAAACAATAATAAATAGGAAACAGGGTCTCAAACGTCTTCAGAAAAAGATAGGTACCATTACAGTTTAGGGTCCGAAATTTCAAATGATAATAAAAAACGGAAAAATGGGTTGATTCGTTAGCGGTTTCCGATAAAATTATTCTTTTTGTCAGCATTTTCTTGAAAAATAATCTTTAAAGGTAAAGCTTAAAAAATGTCGATAGATTGTGCTTTAGACATTGATGCAACAAACAACTATTTTTACTGTTTTTTTTGTATCACCTTTAATGCTTTCAAAGGCTTAAACTTAAACTTAAATTTTGAACTCAAAATTTAAATCGTTGGGGATAGTAAAGTAGCGCAAACTCAACTGTGTTCTGGAGGTGAAATTTGAACTCACCTCCTTCCCTGGACGCAGTTCAGTTATTCACGATTTTTGATGCTCGGTCGTAGTCTAGGCAGCTGCTACTACCCACTAAACGTAAAGTAGACGAGAGAGGGATGACAAAATTAAATAAAAAAGTTATTCATAACAGAGATGAGCAATTGCTCTCCGCAAAATACTCGATTTGCATGCAAAGTGTAGTACACAAGGATTAAAATGTATGGTGCTAATTGTATGTAAGGATGTAAAATTCTACTGCAAAGTGTTCCAGTCAACATAAATGCTCGTATGTGGTTTCAACACGACGGAGGGCCTGTACATTTCAGTGCAGATGTGGTGAGATATAGCATATCTATGGAGACGGATTGGGCGGGATGGTTCGTTACATTGGCCGACACGCTCTTCTGACCTCTCCTGCCTAGACTTCTTCCTCTGAGGCCATATGAAGAGTCTTGTTTACGCAAGCCCCGTCGACTCCGACGAGGCCTTGGTTGCGAGGAATGCCGTCGTAGCAGACTGTCTCCGGGAGATGCACGAGGTATTTGCTAATGTTCGACATTCCCTCCGCCGGTGGTGTGAGGCATGCATCTTTGCTGGTGGGCGCTTTTTTAAGCAGTTTTTGTAATTTCGCAAACAAAATCATGCGTGTACCATTTTCTACGTGCCATAATTCATTCAACTTTCATTTATACGCACTACGTGCGTACATCAATTTGTTTCTATGTATTTTGAGCAGAGAAGTTGCTCATGTCTATTATGAATATATTTTTTTTAATTTTGTTATCCCTCTCTCGTTTACTTTACGTGTAGGAGGTATTAGCTGCTACCTATTTTACGACACCAAGATCGGAAATAACTGAACTCTGTTCAAAGAGAAGTGAGTTTTAAATTTCAACTCCTGAACACAATTCCGTTTGCGCTGCTTAACCACCCCCAACGATTCAAATTTTGAGCTTAAAATTTAAGTTTAAGTCTACGATTTTGAAAGCATTTAATGTGATACAAAAAAATAACAGTACAAAATAGTGGTTCGTTATTCGAAAGTCTAAAGTACCCTCCATCGACATTTTTTCAGTTTTTATCTTTAAAATTTATTTTTCAAGAAAATACTGACAAAAAGAATAATTTTAGAAAAAACCGCTAACGAATCAATCCATTTATTTATCTTTTTTATAATCATTTGAAATTTTGGACTCTAAACTTTAATGGCACCTATCTCCTTCGGAAGATGTTTGGGACCCTAAGTTTCCTATTTAATATTGTTTGTCTTGATGTGTATTATCACCCCTTAAAGTTTTTTTAGCACAATTTAGATACAGCCTGTACATTGTTTTTATGTTATAATGTATATAGTTTTATATATTATTTTACATATTATATTGTATATAATTGATGTTAACTTCCTTTGGCACGGTAGAGAAAAATTTGCGTTAGGCGCTACTGTTAACCGTTACGCGCGCGATAAACGTGTTAGAGAGATTTATAATTATGACTATATTCCCACGTTTTTTTAAAAAAAACTATCTAACTATTGCTATCAAACTCAGAGAAAAATAATTACAGAATCTGAAAGGTCATTTATTTCGCTACGATAGAGTATAATTTTTTCTACAAAATAATGAAATTTTCTATTTTTCACGATTTTTTTTAAATAAGACAAAATCGATACGTTTTAATGAAAAAGATTTCTAAATTGTTCCCTTTCAATTTTTTTCGCGTTAATGAATTGATATTCTACCCTAAAAAGTTCATGCTTTTCTCTTTTAGAATCAGTCATTTAAAAAAGAAAAAATGCCGAAAACATTTTTTTTACGATTTTTCAAAATATACTCAAAATTTTAATTAATTATTTAATAACTTTTTTAGTTATAAATATAATCTCACGGAACTTTTTTCCGTGTGTAGGACAATATTATCCGTGATCTATACAAAGATTTAAAAAAAATCTTAAAAATTACGGGTTTTTTTAAAAAAATTGTGTTTTTCGTCTATTAGCCCTTTTACGAGAATTTTTTAATAAAGTATTATCCTTACAATTTTTGATTAAAAATGATCATTGTTTGCAATCGATGTGTGAAATTGTAAATCATCACATCAAAAGTTAAGTCGTCAAAAAATAATAATAAAAACATTAATGAAAAGCGCTATTTTACGAAAAGTCAAGGGTTTGGTAACGAAAACCAGTTTCGTGCCAAATTGGCAATCGACATCTGCTTCATCACGTTCACTTCACATTTTCTCTGGGGTTACACTAGAAAAAAAGGAGACTACAGCAAATGAAGAGCACCGAATCTGACGAGGAAGAAAAATTGCGACTGAAAAATTTACTTCTGTTTCAATAACGGCATATACTTACCAACATTACATAAACCAAGATCTATTGCAAGAAAAAGGGAAAAATTAATGTCCAATGAAGATTTCTATCAATTAATGAGAATGACAAACTAAAAACAAGAAAACAACTTTCACTTCATGTTATTTCTCATCTTTTATCATCAGATCAAAATATATTTCAAATATTTTTTTACCGACCCTGCCGGATGTGGCAAAACGTTCGTCATTAAACTTTTGACAGAAATTTATAATCGCTATACGAACAAAGATGAATACTGCCTTGCATATTTAACTTCTGAATTAACTGGTAAAGCAGCAGTATTTATTTGAGGAACATCTGCTCATACAGCGTTAAAAATTTCTTTATCAATATTACTTCCGTTACATTCTGAAACTGTTCATCAGTACATAACTCTTTTCAAATACATAAACGCCATAATCATTGATGATATAAGTATGATCAGTGCTCAACTATTATTGATGGTTGATTCCAGATTAAAACAAATAATTTGAAATTTTCATTTAAAATTTGGGGGATTAGATACTATTTTAATAAGAGATTTACGTTAATTACCACCAGTTCGTTCTACATCCATCTAATATAAGCAACCAAAACAGAAAATCGTTGGGCCGATTTTATAGTGAAATCTAAAATTTTATGAATTAAATAAAGGGATGTGTTAATCGAATTAACAATTTTTTCTATACTTACTAAAATTGGTAAGCGGTGAACAACTTGATGAAATGGAAATAACTCGGATTGAATCTCATTTTTGTACTGTGGAAGAAAATGAATCAAGGTATCCTCAAGGAATACGATTATTCAACACTAACAATTCCGTTAATGAGTATAATAATAAATTATTGAATGCATATACGCACAGAATAACTTCAACTGAAAAAGATGTACTCATTGGTTGTACTTCAAAAGAACAAGAAACTTTCGTACGTCAGAAAATAAAAAAAAATATGTCAGTACTTAATACAAATACACTCATGTTCATAATTTAAGAATAATTCTGAATCACAAAGAAACTGGACACTAAAAAAGAATTTCACCTGTAGAATTATCACAGACATCTTGAAAAAGAATATGCAAATTACAGGAAACCATTAGATGGTGCGGATAGCACGTCACAATGACGAGAGTGTAAGAGAGGGGTATAAAAGGAATGGTGGCAAAGAAATAAAATTGTTCACAAGCGCTTTAAAAGCCTTTCAGTGCAATAGCCGCATAGTTATGGCACAAATAAAGCCTTTGGATAATTTTTTACGTGGTAGAATTATTGGATGACTGGAATGTGGAAGTACCCAGCTGGAAGTATCCGAGGAACTTGGAATCCCCCATAGTGTCATCTCCAGGCTTGGGCAACGATTTCAAGATGTTGGTAATGTGAGTAGATGTTACAGAATAGATCACCTTCGAGTTACAACGCCGAATGAGGACCGGTATATATTTCGCAGTTGCTGCCAAAAGAAACAGACGGAACACAGCATCAGATGTGTCTCGCCAGATCTCTTCAGATACCGGTACGACAGTTTCAAGGCAGACCGTGTACAGACTCTTAGGGCACATTGATCTACATGCTCGTACACCTGTCGGATGTGTTCCCCTTACCGCAACTCACTGTCGCCTGCGATTAACCTGGAGTAGAGAGCATGCATTGTGGACACCACAACAGTGTTCTTGTGTGATGTTTTCTGACGAGTCCAGGTTTGTTTGCTGTTTGATTCTCACCGGACTTTAATATGGAGAGCGCCAAGTACCCGGTACAACCAAGAGAACACCATTGAACGACACCGTTACGTTGGTGCAGGATGGCTCATTTGGGGAGGAATTATTCTTGGCTTCAGAACTGACCTGCATGTTTAGAGTGTAACGATGACAGGCTACATCTATCGGGATGTCATTCTGGAACAACATGTACGTTTGTTTCGGGCACCATGGGTGTTGAATTTCTGTTTATGGATGACAACGCCCATCCTCACCGTGCAAACATTGTAGACGAATGCCTTGAATCAGAGGATATCACCCGTATGGATTGGCCAGCATACTCACCAGACTTGAATCCCATAGAGCATGTGTGGGATAAGCTTGGCCGACGAATTGCAACCCGTCAACCCCTTCCCACCTGTCTACAGGAACTTTGGAGGGCATTGCTTGATGAGTGGTGTAATATTCCCCAAGATCAGATTGATAATTTGTTATTCAGCATGCCTACACTTTGTAAGGCCTGTATTGCATCTTCCGGAGACATATTCCGTTTTAACCATCATACTAACCATGTTATACTGTTTTTTTGTAAATAGGTTCTTTTTTTGAAATTTGCTCCAGATAGTAAAAATCGCAATTTTTATTAGTTATGTCAAACATATAGCATCTTTTTTGCTCTTTACCTTTTTTTTTAATAAATAGACTTTACAAATAAGTCAAATTTGTTTTGCTTCTGTCTCTTTCTTTGCCTGAACTTCATTATTCTTAATTTAATGACATGAGAGTAGAATGCTTTATCAAACAATTAATGTGAATAATATTTATTACATGCTTATCAGAAATATTGAAGTGACAACTGGATTGGCAAATGGTGCAGTTGGAAAGCTAGTTCATGTAGAAACAAATGATAGACTAGTTAAGACAATATGGCTTTAGTTTCCACATTTACCTCAAACAGGTGGAAAAGTAAGACGCCGAAATACAATTTCGCCTTATCTTCACAAAATAATAGAATTATATGAACCACAAACTCACCTACTACGATTGATGCAGTGTTTTCAAGATCCTTAAATGAATATTGAGTGCAGAACTTAAATTTCTTTTTTTAGTTACCACACGCCTTTGAGAACAAACGTATGTACTAAAACTCGCAAAAGCAACATGGAAATAGACTAATAATAATGATACTTTTCTATAAATGTATACAATAGTTTTTTTTTAAATATTATGTATTGAAAATGAATATTTTGTTTATACTAATACCTTTTCCACCCTAATTATTTTTAAATACCATTTGAAATAATAAAGATGATAGTAAATTTGTTAATCATATATAAGATTACTTTAAAAGAAAACTTAATTATACAATTCATTACATATAAGCCAAAGAAGTTAATTTCTACGCGTGTTCACACTGATGCACGCACAATTTTTTAAAATTTAAAATTCTAGCTGAACGTGTTCGAATTCGCTGAAAAATATTCTTTTAGACCTTGACTCAGGGATTGAAAGAAGAAAAAGGGGCTTTAAATTCTTTATATATTATGAATTTCTTATATTAAATTGCAGAATATGTTTTACGCCCTTTGACCCCCTACATTTAAATTGATTTCCAGAAAACCCATATTTTTAGAGGATTTCGTCTCAAATAAAGAAATATACTAAACAAATTTCAAATTTGCAACTCAAACTGTTCAAATACGGAAATTTAATTATAAAGCTCAATAAAGTGCCTTAAGAACTGATTTCTGGAAATGCTGTATTTCACGGTTCTGTGCTCAAGAGAAAAAAAATTTGGCCAATTTTTAAGTTTGTAGGACAAAAAGATAAAAAACATGTTTATATTTCCTTCATAAGACCATGTAACCACCTCGATTGCGAGCTGATTTTAAACAAAACTTCATTTTATAGGATCTTAACTAAATGTAATAAATATATTTGCCAAATTTCAAGACTGTAAAATCTAACTGTGTAAGATGTGTGATTTTTTTCATTCTTCTTCGCAATCCGCTTGGGAATTGATATGTGCAAGGCTTGTTATTAAAGGATCTTTTCTGAACAAAAAATATATATGTTCCAAATTTAAAGTCAGAAAAACTAAAAGTTCCGAAAGGTGAATTGGTGTCTATAACACCTTTGCACCCCCTCTTTGAAACAATTACTGTGGGTCCCGTTCTCAGGGGAACTTATCTCAACAAAGGAAACGGTTTAACAAATTTTAAGCTTGTATGTGTAATAGTTCAAAAACTTATGTTTTTCTTTCTATGATGCACCCCTAAGCCCTCCATAGAATCGATTCTCTCAAAAATTGTCCTTTGCGGATCCTACTCAAAAAAAAACGTGTTTGTCAAATTTCAAGTCTACAAATTTAATAGTTTATATATAAAGTGGAGTTTTATAATATACTTTGCCCTGTAGATTCCCTTGGGGGAGTCGATTTCCACAAAACCTATTCTAGCGTATCTCTGTTTCATAGATAAAATAGGCTTGCCAATTTCTATGTCAGTTGGTTTAATGCTTAAAGAGATTTCTTGAGGAGCGTGTAAGTGAGTGGTTTTTCTCCTACAAATTATATAAAAACATGCCTAAGTTTTTTTATGATTTTTATAATTTAAGCAATAGAGTATTCACTGGAAGTTTTGATATAGTGAGCATTAAATTTTATTTTTAAATATTGTGAAGCATTATCTTTGTGAAATGCGCAAAATAATTTTTCTGTAAAGTTTATTCTTTCCCGATAATTTACTGTTCTTTAAACACGAAAATTAAATCAACATTCAAACGTAATCTTATAGGGATATAGTTCGTTTTTAATTTAAAATACATTTTGGTTCAAAGTTTTATGACTCTAGAAAATTAGAGAGAATGGAGAAATATTCAACTAATGAAATTTGCTTATAGTTTTGTTTTGACCATCCTACCTCAAATTTTTTGTAAAGGAAATGAAATGAAATAGTTTAAATGAAAGTATTTTAAGGAACCAATTCTATTAGAAAACTAAATATAGTTTTGAATGTTTGCCCTCAATCTCATACGAATGTTTCAAACGACTATCAAACTTCAAACAAACGTTTTAAATAAACTAATTTTTATTCACACTTTTTAAATTTCTCAAACTAACCTAGATCAAGGGTGTGAAGCTCGAAGCCTAACTTGGGACAAACAAACAAGGTTTATCTTTAGGTAAGCCGCAAGAAATATAAATATTCTAAGATATATAAATTTATTTCAGATAACACATTGTAATAAACATAAGTAAAATAATGAGAAAACAATCTATTGTTTACGTCCTGACGCTTGACATCTGTTCTTTGCTACTATTTTTTTCTATTTTGGAAGAACATTTGATTTTTTATTGTATATTATTGTGTGCCGATATACTCACCGGTTGCAAAAATGTCCTTTGTGAGTCACGAGCTTAGCACCTCTAAACCTAGATCATCAGCGTTCTTTGACCGTAGCTCAAAGTTGCAAAACCCGTCATCAACAGCTATTCCTATAAAGTGCGACGTTAATAAATGATCCAACAATCAATCCAACTCCCAAGTCTGGATCATTGATTAATTTCAAAAATTTTAGCAAGACATTTTTGTGTGATCCCGAAACATTTATATATATGTGTGTGTGTGCAACATAATATAATGTTTGATAATTAATAAAATTAATTTGTGTGTAAAACACTACATGCACCAGAATGTTTTCATTTATTTTAATAACAGTATGTACTATTATGCAGTTGTCCCTTTTTCGGCAGTTATTTTTAAATGTGGGTTCAACACTATGAAGCAGAATGATTTCATCTCTTGATAATTGTATATACTTTTATACAACTGTTCCTTTCAACAGCTATTTTTCAATGTGTGTTCAACACTATGTACCAGAATGTTTTCATCTATTATGATAATTGTACATACTATCAGACAATTGTCCCTTTCAGGGCAGTTTTTTTTCAATGAAGTAGTATTTGTAAGACAAAAATTATTTTACGGAACTCTATTTATCCTTAATGTTATTCATTTTGAGTTAATGGAACAAATGTAATCTTGTTCAATATATGTTTCGAAAAATATATGTAAATTTATAAATCGAGATATATTTCATCTGTCTAAATTAGTATGTTTTAGCTTTTTGCAAAATAATATCTCATCTGTTTTTTATTGTTACCTACCAAGTGAGTTATTGTATTATTCATTGAGTAAAGCTATATATTGTATTTATTATATATGTATGTGATGGTGTGTGTGTATGTGTGTTCATGGGCTCAGTCTTTTGATGGCTAAAACTATTCTTTGTAAAATTAAAATGAGAAAATTTTTCAAAAGTTTGGTTCAATACAGGTAAAATCCGGCACATCAGCAAGATTTTTCTGTACCAAGATTGAAATTGTTACTAATTGGATACATTGTGTAGTCTGATGGAAAAAACTGCAATTGATATAAAAGTTAGAAGCATATTTAAACAAGACTGAAGAAAGCAAAATTATACATTGTTTATTTCTTTTTCAGTTATTTCTCCGGTGTCTTAGAAGTAGTGAGCCTGCTTTGTAAGCCTAAGGCTGTGAGTTCAAACACAGATGCAACCGATAGATTTTCTGGATGCGAAAAGTGTAGGCATGCTTGTGAAATGATTATGTAGCATGGGAAAAATCCCTTGAGTATCAATTTGGCTCTGACACTCTCGGCAAAATTGAATCTTGTCAATATTTAGTATCCGACGAGAGCTTGACATAAAATTAATTCAAGCGTCCAAATTTGATAGCGATGGGGCAACCAAGAAATGGCTTTCCTATTTGGGGATTTGTCATGTCTGCATAGGCTAAGTTGCTAAAATGCACTCCATTGAAAAATTGATTATTTTCTTAAAAATCTTCCACATTACCGTTTGTACTTGGTTATGGGTGTTTCTGTTTGCTATTATTTTACTCATAATGAAAAATAATCCACGGAATTTTTTTCAAGTTATGGTTTAAGAAATTTTTGTTCTAATCCTTGAACAATCATATACTTTCATGTGCACAATATTCTATTTGAAATTAATATGAAACTTTATATGTTTAGGAAATCGGATAAATAGTAAACACTTGATATTTTTAACAATATTCTCAGAATGTAGAACTCAAAATAATAAGTTATGCGTAAGATTTATTCCTCTAACTAGAGGAAATAATTCGAAGTGAAATACTTACAAAACACGTAATGATTGTTTTCGATTCTGTTAAAACATCATAATAAAGAATATCCATAAAGAGTAGTTGTACAAAAACAGCTACTGCTCTTAAATGTCCATGAATATGAAAGAATGAAAAAAATTGTAAAACAGTACTTAAGTAATTTGGAGGAGATGGCAACACGTCTTAGGTTATTTTACAATGGATGACTGCATGTTCAACAATCAAGTAATAGATACAGTTTCCAAGAATTATTGAAAGAGAATTCTAAACTGAAAAACAAAAGTCGTACATTATTAAAAAAAATGTATTTTTCTTTCTTCTAATACATTGGATGATGAAAATTCTCTGCGTATTTCGATTATAGAAATATTTATCGTTCTGAAAATCATAACTTAAGATAGTATTTATAAACTTTCAGTATAAACTTTTAATAAAATGCATAAAAACTTAGATGCGAGTATTATTAATTAAGTTATGTTGACATTTCAATATAAAGCATCACATTAGGGCAATTAACGTAATTTAATTTTCAGCCTCGGTCAATTGATGAAGACGACACCTGACAGGCACCCTCATCTCCAAAATACCACACCAAATTAGGAGCATTGCGCCTCGACATATTTAAAGTGCATGAGCTCCCTCAACATGAAGGGCTTTTATGGCACCAGGAATCAAACCCACGACACTTCTCGACCAGGAACTCATAACCACTAAGCTACCATGGTGTTTATTATCCATGTGTTTTTATTATACATTAAAAACTGCTAAGATTTTGACAAATTAAAATAAGCTACTTATTCGCAAAACTCTCATTGGGATATTCATTATACATAAACATATCCTAAGAGCCCAAATTTACATATTATTAAATCGGAATTTTCATTTAAATATAATCTTAATGGCTTTACAGCTTATAGTAGCTCTTATTAGCTATTTAGTATCTAATTTAGATCTTAGTAGCAAAATGTTGCGATAACAAGCAAGTGATCTTCTTTCAGTCACAGCATCTATTATTCAATTCCTAATATTAGTTCATACTCTCTCCTATATATATATATATATATATATATATATATATATATATATATATATATATATATATATATATATATATATATATATATATATATATATATACATACATATATATATATATATATATATACATATATATATATATACATATATATATATATATATATACATATATATATATATATATATATATATACATATATATGGGGAATGACTACAACCTAAGGATGATAAATGCTTTATTTAACAAGATGAAGGATGAAATATCTAAAATATATTAAACAGCAAAGGAGAATGTCTTCTTCCTACGTCTAGAGCTCATCATCCCTAACGTCCGTCTGCGTCATTTCCCGTGTGTCCTTTACTCGGACACTCCGGGCGGGGTGTGACGTCAGTGAGGACTGCTCCACCCGAAGTAACAGGGGGAGGGTTATGACATTGCACATATCCAACCCTACACACACACACACACACACACACACACACACACACACACACACACACACACACACACACACACACACACACACACACACACACACACACACACACACACACACACACACACACACACACACACACACACACACACACACACACACACACACACACACACACACACACACACACACACACACATATACTGGTGTGCAAAAATTAAGGACGAGATGGTTTTTTCAATATAACTTTGTACAAAAGCTTTCTAAATCAACACATTTAATACCGTAAGATCCCCAATACGTAAGGACATGTGTAATGTAAGCAACACTTACTAAAAGAGAAATCAGAGGGATAAAAAGAAGCCTGATTGAAAAAGTAGCATGGAGCGCAATGCGACTGAAGGCCGAAACATCCCTGTGATGGGTGTCCAGCAAGAAACATCCGGTCTTTAGTAGGGGATATGATCTCCTCTGATTGCTAGGCAGGTTTCACAGCGTCTGCCCATGCTGAGAATGAGGGTGTCAATGAGTTGTTGAGGCATTGCTGCCCATTCGTCTTGCAGCGCCAATCGAAGCTCCCGAATCGTTACTGGTGGTAAGGTACGAGCTGCAAAGCGTCTGCCTAGAAAATCTCATACATGCTCGATGGGATTGAGATCCGGAGATCGTGCCGGCCAATCCATACGTTCAATATCTTCACTCTCTAAGAGCTGTTCGGCAGCTACTGTGCGATGACATGGTGCATTGTCTTCCATGAAAAGGAACTGCAAACCCATAGCGCCTCTAAAAAGACGCACATATGGAAGAAGAATCTCGTTACAATAACAGGTCCCGTTGACTGAACCTGCGTCGAAGATGTGAAGGTCTGTACGACTACCAAGCATGATGCCTCCCCAAACGAGAACACCGCGACCTCCATACCTGTCCCTTTCAATGATGTTCGAGGGATGAGTGCGGCTTCCCCGCTCTCTCCAGATGAGTATGCGATGAGAATCGCTACTCAAACTGAATCTGCTCTCATCTGTAAAGAGTACTCGTCCCCATTCATTGTCTCTCCAATTCCGGTGTTCCCGGCACCACAGAGAACGCCTTCTCCTATGGGCAGGCGTTAAAGGTATACACCGTACAGGGCGTCGTGCAAACAGACCACCACCGTGCAGTCTTCTGGCCACGGTAAAACGCGATATCGGTCGTCCAGTCGCCTGTGTTGTGTGTCTAGCAATTTCTCCCGCTGTCTGCCGCCTGATTCTCCTGGCCTGTAAGACAATGCACCGGTTATCTGCGGGTGTGGTTCCTCGTGAACGACCACTAGTGAACCCCCGGATAGCTGTTCCTGTAGTTTGAAATTGTCTCCAAAGTCGTGAAACGATGCTGTGAGAAATTCCGAACTCTGCAGCCACACTTGTCACACTGCGGCCTTCCTCCAACTTCCCAATGATTCGACCTCAGACGTCATTTAACAGATTGATTTTTCGCCATTTCTCGCTGAGGCAGCAACTCGGTGTGATTTTAACTGCTATACGGCGTGCAATCTCTTTGCCAGAAATACTGATCTTACACCGACAATATGCTTTATACTACTCAGACACTCCCCCATTACGTCTACCCGCATATCTGCGCATGTGCTACCGTACATCACCTTACTTAATCTCCTGATTGGTCTTTCTGTCCGCTCTGCCTCTTCGTTCAGCTGATATGCTAATTTTTCGACTTCGTCCTTAATTTTTTCACACCAATGTATATATATTGTTAAAAATTTCAACGTTAATAAAATGCTTAATATTTATCTATTCAAGGTCCACTACATGTTTAAAACATGTAGCGGATAGTACTTGATGTTAATACATTTTTTACAAACATTAATTCATTAATTAAAATAGAAAGAGAATAAATTGTAACAGACCAAAATAATAGTCCAACATCATATAGAGAAACGAAAATCGTTCGATGTGTCCCTGTAGTGCAATGGATAGCATGTTGGGTTTATAATTAAAAGGTAGGGTGTTCGAATCCCACATGGAATGACCTAATTTCTTAGAATGCGATTTCTTTTTTCTATGCTATTTTAATAGAATAATTAAATTTAATTACTGAATAAATAGTAACAAACAAAAAAAATCGCCCAACATCAGATATAGAAAGGAAATGGAAAAATGCAAGAAAAATCGCTTTCTATTTTGCCACTGTGGTTCTGTCATCTGTATATACATATTTATATTAATTGTAATAATTTGATAAAAAAGTTACTAAAATACACTTTTTCTTTCTATACCTAAGTAGGAATTGGCTTGAATTTTTATTTCATGCTACTTGTTTGAAATAACTTGCCCGACAAGTCAAAAATTATCGTTGATACCCGAGTGGGTTAGTTTAGTTTCAATTCTCCCTATAAATTGCCAGAACCTGGATTCTAGTATAAATTCCGTTTCTGCAATTTTTCCCACTTTGTTCTCTAAAAAAAACTTTGAAAAATATGTTTTAATGATTAATCTAATAGAAACAATAAACATTCCGTGGTCTGATAAAGATATCAGTATTTTTAATTTAAAAACTAAGCATTGACATTCGGGGGGATATAAAGCTGAATTACATTTTGCTATGGAAAAACAACAACATAGAAACATCCGTGTTTGTATTTTTGATTCAATTTTATTTTTCCTTCTTTAATTCCAAAAATGCTCATTGCGATTGAAAAAATAACTCAGAAACTATAATATGTGTGAATATGTTTAAGTATTTTGTTGTTTCATTGAGTTATTAGGCAAGCTGTGGCAATGTAAAACTATTCTTTTTTTTCAAAAATTTAAAATTTTCTATGATTCTAATTTAATGACTTTTATAGTGAATCCAAAAATAGTTAACACTTTTATAAAAAAATGCAACATTCTTCTTATAATACAAAATAGTAATTTGAGTTGTATAGTCTCAGAAATCAGGAATTTTCTTCGTACTAAATAGAAATAATAATCATGTTACATTTTCTGCTTAAAATGTATTTGTAAGCATATGCAACACAAAAACTATTCTACTAAATTTCCAGAAGGCATTAAATACCTTCTCTTTAAGTTTCCTCATATTATTTTCATGTGTTTTCACGCATATCCCTGATAAATATATTTTTTTGTCATTTTTTAAGTACGTTATATCAAAGTTTCTGACATTAAAACTTAAATAATTCATTCATTTGAAAAACTTTCATTCAATAAAAAATAAACTTTTTGCGGGGTAAATTCACTTTTATCTATGAAGTAGCAAATTCTTTTTTCTTCTTACTTTTCTGTATTGATATGCAATAAATAAAAATTTGCTTCAATGGCATATAAATAAGTATACCACAATTTAAAAATGATGTATTCTGAGAATGACATTGAACATAAAAGAAGGTGAATACAAGTTAATTCAAATGTATTGAAGAAAACATTTCCATTTATGTTTTATATTACATATTTTTCAATTGCTTTTTAATGTGTAAAAGTTTAAGTCATTCACAGAAAATGATAAAACTTCAAGCAATTTTAATTTGGCTATTTTATTTTTGTAAAAGAAAGAATAGACAAATGATGTATTTTATATCTTATCTTATCTGCATATTATGAACTGCCACCTCCAAATTTAGAAAATTTTGAGAACATCAAGTGAGAAAAATTGAATATTAATACGTTTCATAAAATATTTTGGAGACTAAACGATAACGAGCTTTGAGTCATTGAATAAAAGCTTTTGTTAATCCAATTAATATAAAGTTAGAAATATTTGTTGGAAATTTTGATTGAATTTTCGAACTATAAAGATTAACATATGTTAGGTTTGAAAATCAACACTTAACTAAGATTACTTTAAGATTTATTTTTATCGTTTTAGAAGCAAGTAGTTTAAGACAATCATTTGAATAACAATGCAAAAAATCCAGTGATTCTGATTATTTAAGTTAACATACTTGTACATTCAGGATCTGTTTTAGAGAAGAGTCGTTTGTATCATTAAAGGGTTAAAGTTAATAGACAGTAATTTAGAGTAACATATATTATTATGCTCTAAATTTTATGTACACTGATTTAGAATACAATGTTATTTTTTCTAATTAAATAAACGTTATTCAAACTAAGACCAAGTGGCATATTAAAATATTGCACTTTTACGTTTATTCACTTAAAATTACATTTTAGATATTATTTTAATACAAATCATTACTTGTCGTGTTTTAATAAGATTATTAAAATAATATTTCATTCAGGATTCAAGAAATTTCATAATATATATATATATATATATATATATATATATATATACATATATATATATATTTATATACTAAGGTATTAAAAATATTTTTTTATTAAATTCAAAGTTTAAAATTTAATGTTTTTATCCCTTTTGCTTGAAAACAATCATTTAATTTGATAAAAGATGAGTGGTATCGTGTCACTCAATATATCGCCCTCTCAATATGCAAATTCTCTGAGAATCAGTATCCAGGCTCTATCCCAACTTATCTGTTAAAGGCAGTGTGTTCCACTAATGTTTGGTATTAAGATTATACAAGGGCTAATCAATAAGTAATAAGACTAAAATTGTAAATAAAAAAACAGAATACCTTTAATCATCGTCATCATTTACATGGTCTTTTTTCAAAATAAGTTCTGTGGCACGTAATGCATTTATCCAAACTATTTATTCACTTCTAAAAAACATGTAAAATTCAGTTTTGTGAGAGTTTTTACAAAACTACCTCGGCATCACACACACATGCTTTGTTGCTTGTAAAATGTTTGCCTCGTAATGGTTTCTTAAGTTGAGGATACAGCCGGACAACGCATGGAGCGAGATCAGGTCACTATGGAGGGTGTGGTGAAATTTCAACGTTGTTCTGCTGCAAAACGTCCAGTACGCAACGAGCAGTATGTGATCGGGCATTGTCATGGTGCAATAGGAAGACATTTAGGAGCAATGGACGCTTCCTTTTAACGTGATGTACCATTGTTCGTAGGACATTCGCGTAGTACAAACCGCTTACGGTAGTACCGGGTTTGACAGTGTGTTCATACACAATTCCTTCACAATCAAAAAAAATTATGGTTATAACTATACCAGCTGAATTCACAGTTTTGTGCGATATACGTTAAATCTGTCGAAAGCTGAAACGTCCTCTCGTTGGTTTGGTGCGGTAGTTAGGAGAGGGGGGTGCCAGATCAGGTTTCGTCCACGTCACTTGATCATGGTTTAAAACTACGTGGTCCAACATCAAAAGCCCTCGTGTAGCTCAACAGTGTGATGTTAATATTCAATCAATCATTTCATAGCTTTTGCTTTCTTGGGAGTAGGTGAGGATGGATGCTCCAATTCACTGATTTGTTGTTTCATGGTTGGGTCATATTGATACAACCAAGTTTCATCTACTATAATGACGCGTTTTAAGAAATTGTTACCTTTCTTCTCTAGTCTTATTTTCCATTCTGTACACACATCCACTCCATGCTAAATTGGATCAGGTGTCAACAATTTTGGAATTCACCGCGCTTAAACAGGTTTCAGTTGCAAATGTTCTTCCATGTGTGTGTGTGTGATTGAGTGAACACTTCCTACAGAAATATTCAAGAGAGCATGAACTGACCTACTGTAATTCTGCGATCCTCCTTAATGATAGTCGCGGCTATGTTAATCATTGCCTATGAGATAGATCCTCCCCTCCCCTTCTTTATAGGTTGTCCCTCACGTTCAATATCTTCCACATTTTGCCTTCATTTCTTTAAAGTTTTATGCCAGTAAAAAATACTTGCCCTCGACATTGCTTCATCGTTGAAAACCTCACGTATCATATCAAAGTCTACGATGCTGATTTTTGCAGACAAACAGAAAATTTAGTAGCATAACGTTGCCCGAACGACGCTTACATTTCGACAACTGTGCACCCGCAAACACGCTTCAGTTCAATTACGTGATACTCAGGAATATGAATCTGTACCCGCCATCTATGGGTAGCTTTTGTTAATAAATAAAACAAACTTTTTTATATGCCATGAAAATAACATTCTGGTGAGTTGTTTCGTGGCATTAAAATTAGTCTTATTACTTACTGAACAGCCTACGTATTGTCCAAACCATGCTAAACGTTTTTACTTTTGTGCGGCTGGGAACGAGTGGCAAACAGTGGATCTTCTGGAATGCAGCCGTCCTTCATGAAGTCTTGGAGTTACTTTAGACTATGAGATTTGGGTTCCAATAACAGTAATTAAATCATCACTGAGATGAGAAGCCGTAGCAACCACCACGCTGAAAGTGCCAAATGATACAACGTTATCGAACAATTTGACATTTCATCCGATTAGAACTGCCACCAAATAAGTGTCACATAGTTGCATGCCGTCTATCATTTGAAATCTCAGAAGCTTGACTCGTTTGTGAACTTGCGTCTGTACTATTAATTCGTCTAAATCAATTATACTAGTACTATTTGAAGAGGGAAGTCGTCTGTGGATACCATGAGTGCAAGTAAACGATCGATTGGCAATGATTATGAACGATATGAACTGTATCAAGATAACCATCACGCTGTTCCATTAAGGTTCTACCACACTGAAAAATTATCACAGATTGCGGCTTTCGATGCTGCCCCACTTATCAGTGGATGCATCTTTTCACGTCTGTTGATGTTGAGGTGATGATGTCACACCATCATCCCTCAGATTTATGTTTTTTTTTTTATTTTTTTTATCTACAATCTTTGTCGCAGCCGGTACACCTAAGCATGTCTAAATGTGTCAGTGGAAATTTGATATATGGAACAACTTACTCTTCTCAGTCCAATCATGTAAAATCTGTTCACTGCTGGAACTAAAAACATTGTTGTTCTGGCATTTTATGCTTTGCACGTGTCCCTTAAACAACAATAATATTGCCTAATGTGCTGGTGCCATTTCTTAAATAGGTTTTAATTCGTGTTAGAGCAGTGTTTCTCAAAGTGTGGGGCGCGCCCCCTGCGGGGGGCACGATGACCCTACAAGGGGGCGCGAGCGTATCGAAAATTTAAAGATTTTTTTTTTTCAAAAAATAACCGGAAAGAGAAGTAAAACAAAATGCTTTCTTCCATAATAAAAAAAAATACACACAACAACACACTGACATAATTTATATTTATTATTTGGCTTTTTTCCGTCATCAAATAGCTATCCTTGATCCCAAAACCAAATTAAAGAAAAAAAACATTTTGTTTTATTTGCTGTTTTTCCTCAATGAGAGATTTTTTTATTACGTT
The DNA here is from genome assembly GCA_019973935.1 of Trichonephila clavipes. Classification (NCBI taxonomy): domain Eukaryota; kingdom Metazoa; phylum Arthropoda; class Arachnida; order Araneae; family Nephilidae; genus Trichonephila; species Trichonephila clavipes. The sequence continues at coordinate 108,163 of BMAU01021068.1, read as the reverse complement.
TTAACATAAAATATTACTCGTTAAAAGAAAAAACGAAACCCAGACCCTGAGAAAAATTCTAAGAAGATAAGCAATCCATCACTGTAATTATTATTGAAATACTGTACATTAGTTGTAGAAAAAGAAAAGGAAGTCATGATTCACTTTTCAGCCAGGCTGCATAGTACGTTTGCTAACCATTTGATTGACCTTCAATCTTATGGTATGGTTATTATCAATATTAGTTCCCTTTATGCGTTTGCTTTTCGCTTAGGGAAATTGTAAATAATTGAGTTTTGCGATATTTGGAAAAGAATTGATTGGTTTAACATTTCTGTAGGATAACTGAAAAGTGTCTGATTTGCGTCATTTATTATGGTCTTGTACTTTTGAATCATTTTAGTTCAGTTTTATTGGATTTTTTCTCAAATCATCAAAGAATTGAATAGTCCTTGAAAGAAGGTAAGTATACTTTCTATAAATTAAAATATTCACTAGAATTCCGATTTGTATCGTGTACAGTAAAAATAATTCTAAACAAATGATTGGGGTGATTGAGTCCCCGCACTACCATTAATGTTAGTATCGAGTACGCGCCTGCTCCCGGGTTAAAACATTTTGAAGTCTTCTCGCTTTAAATGTTAAAAAGTAACACAATTATTCTTCATCGGAATTTTATATTCTTTTTCATAATTTAACATTAATTCTAAATGCTAATTGTGTGAGGTTTAAAATTACAGTTTTTTTAAACAGTTATTTACAATTATAGCATTTATCTAAAAAAAATCATTTTACATTTTTGTATACAATGTCGTTCACACAGTTTTACTCTCCTTACAGTACAGCTATTATATCAAGAATAATGTTTTATTTTTTTAAAAAATGAACTCGTGCGAAGAGTCGGTGTTTCAGCCAGTATACGTTTGATGTATCAGTACTGAAGAAGGTATTTTATAAATAATTTCTTATTACTGAATTTAGCCGCGGTAGCCGAGTGGTATAGATATCGGATCGTGGCTTGCCTTGTCACGAGTTCGAGCCCAGTACCACTAAAGACCCGCCATGTATGGCAACGATGCATGTTAAATCTGTTGAGATTTGAAACGTTTTCCCGTTGGTGTGGTGTGGTAGTTAGGAGAGAAGGGTGCCAGCTCAGGTGTCATCCACGTCACTTGACCATGGTTCAAAATTACGTGGTCCGTCGTCAAAAGCCCTCGTGCAGCTGAACAGTGCGACGTTAATATTCAATCAATCAATCTTATTACTAAATTAAGAACAAGTTTAATAATTATTAGGGACTTCCACGGGCTTTTCTTGTAGAGGAAAGTTTTACAAAGGAAGGTTTTAATATCAGAAATTGACACTTAAAGAGTTATTTTTCTATATTTAGCTGAGATCTATATTTTGTCTTCAAGGCATCCACTGCAGAAAATCCGGTTTGAAAAAAGTAGGATGTTGAAAATGGTAATAGTATACGAAGTGCTTTTGTTTTCAGTACAGAAAAATTCCTCATCCACCTCTACCCGAAATTCAAAGAGCGATTTATTACAAAATCGCATTTTAATTTTTCACTGGATGTGAAATCTATGAAGATTTCTTCTTCGGAAGTTGAGAGCCCTTCTGGAGTATCTTGAAATAGATCACTTATCCACTCGTAACTTGCTACTAAGCTGTCCTCATCCAGAAAATATTTTTAAAATTCTTTGCCAACATAGCTAAATGATTTTACATGTTTTATAAACAACTTTCACATGTTGTTCTACAGATTTGTAAGTTTTAACACATATGGAGCTGGGGCTTTTTTCCATCATTTACTTCAGTAGTGGTAAATCCAAAATTTAAGTATTTTTGAGAGATCGCCTTGATTTAATTTTCGGAACCATGCTCGTTCGTCTGTGTACTTGTTGATTCTTTATTATGGTCGAATATTTGCTTACGACTTAAAAATGTATGTATGATATTGTTTTAATCTACTGCCGTAAATATTTAAATACCGTGAATTACAATTAACGTGGAAATTAAAAAAAAAATGTACATTCAAGCTAGATTCGGTAGCTATAGGAGTATCGAGTCGACCAAAACTGACTGGAATTGTACGAGGAAAAGCATTTTTACATGTTTTGCGCAGACGTCCGATAGGTTGCCCAGACTCACGCAAACGTACCCTATAATGCCAGATGTGATGGATATGATAGAAAGCGACATTGACTAGACTATTTTTCTAATGACATTTGTGCTTTGAGAAATGAATGCTGAAGGAAATAAATCTTTAATTAAATACATCATTTTGCGATCTGTTCCAATTTAAAAATTAGAGAAAGAAAAATAACATAATTCTAATTAATATATATTTTAAGTAATTTTCTTAAAATATATATATATTACTTAAAATATACACAAAATTTAATATACTTATAGTATTAATTTGTTCGGTTTATAATTAAGATCGTATTGTAACTTTAGCTTTTCTCTCTCAAAGTGCATTTTTATTGCAGTAAGTACATTATTGTTGTACAGGGGGGCGAGACAAAAATTATGATTGAAAATTGGTTCGCCAGTATTGAAAGTTTGAGAAACACTGCTTTTAATGTATGAGTGGTGCACAGAGTATTTTATGACTAATTAATTAATACTAAATTAAGAACAAGTTTAATAATTATTAGCTACTTCCATGGGCTTGTCTCACAGAGCAAAGTTTTTGAAAGGAGTTTTAAGATAAGAAATTGACCCTCTGAGTTCATTTTCTATATTTAGCTGATATCTATATTTTGTCTTCTAAGCAACCACCGCATTTTGTAATATGTTCCAATTTAAAAATCAGAGAAAGGAAAAATAACTTAGTATTTATCCTATTACTTAACTTTTTTTTGCTTAAAAGTAACATATACAAAATTTAATACTTATGTCATGAATTTGTACGGTTTATAATAAATATTGGTGCTTTATCGTAAAAGTGCATTATTATTGCATTCAGTAAATTATTATGTATAAGGGGGGGCGCGATAAAAATGGTGATTGAAAAGGGGGGCGCCAGTATTGAAAGTTTGAGAAGCACTGTGTTAGAGAATTATGAAATTACATAATTTGTACTTCTTGATAAGATGTGTCTACGCTAAAGTATTAGCTTAATTTTTCGACCATTAATTCTTGATATTTCTATTTTGAAATGAATTAAATATTTAATTAAAAGAAAAATACAACACCAGTTTGTAGTGAGAGTTAAAACTTAATCATCCTATCGAATAATGAGTGCTGCAATAGAAAATACGAGTGTTTTCGAATACATTTTGCGTGCAGAGGAAGTCTAGTATAAACACGAAAGGCAATTGAGATTGAAAAAATTTTAAGTTTTATGCTAATAGTGGTAAAGTCAAAATGAAAAACGAGATGTAGAAGAATTAATGGTAGTATTTTTTAATTACCTTTACTTTAATTCGGAGCTATATTTCTGTTAGGTGAACTTGTTTAAATTTGGAAAAGAAGTTAAATCAAAATAACGATTTCAAAACAATGAAATTATCATAATTTTGTGACTGAGCTAAGTTATAAAGCAATGAGTATAACACAATCAAACATTGTCGGATCTCTAATGGTACAATGTAAAAGAGCAATATGAAAGGCAAAATTACTCCAAATTAACAGGAAGCATATGGTTGGCCTAATATGAATCTTTGAATATTTGGGTTTTGTTAAACAAAGTAAACGCGAGCATGAAACTAGAAGCAGCTAATAGTGCTAGTTTCCATTTGACTTATTTTATATGAAAATATGAAACATTATTTAAGGTCTGCGATCAAATCAAGGATTGTGGGATTGTAGCTACAGGAGAAATTTGTTAAAAAAAGTAATTTGTTTTGAAACATCTGTTTGAAAACAAACATTATTGCGTGAGGAGTAGAATACATTTTAAAAAATATGCCAATTATGTTTGCTCACAAATACCGACACTTAGAATGGTATTCGTTGATCCTTGATGATTCATTAGGAATTTCAGATATTGATCAGATGTTCCTCATTTTTAGAGGGATACACAAAAACTATGAAATGCATGAAGATCCTCTAGGTTTTATAGTATTAATTACATGATGACCTGAAAATGCACTTCTAAAGCAGTTGAAAAGATTAATACTAAAATTGCGCCTCAACAGTATGCATCATTCATCATTCACCTCGAGTGGAAAATGCTTGGTTATTCTCGAAGTATTTGATCTAGTCTTTTCAGCTGATAATTTTATAAGATTACTTAATTATGCTCCATTTAGGAAATTTTTGAAGAGATTAGAGAAAATAAACTTCTATGCGCTGATGCAGTATGCAAGCTTACATATGGAAAATTTATAATACGATTCTTCGCGCTTCAAGCAATAAGTAAAATTTTTTGAAAATAATAGAATTGTGTATGTGTGTTGATAATCACACGATAGAAGTGAAAAATTCTTATTTATTCTGGGCAAAAGAAGTTGTTCCGATTTAATACGTTTTCTTTAATGACATCTTCGCGTATGGGCGTGAATTAGTTTTCTTTTCCGTACATATTCTTCGATGGGATTCCTTATTTCAACAATTTTCTGTAAAGGGCAATGTTTAAATACTTATGCATTCTTATATATTTATATATGCGTATATATGATTTACATTAAACACCCCTCCCCTTCAGTTAAGAAGCACTTCATTCCAGATCTTAATTGCAACCACGTAATTACAGCCACCATAGCCAGACTACGTACAAAACACTTTAAAGAGATGAAAATATCCCCTGATATCCAAAACAGTTATAATGCATTCAATTTTCTCCTATCCATATATTTAATTCTTCTGTGTGTATATTGGCCAATATCCACAGCATAGACCAAAGCCAACTGGTTCATTCCCCAAACGTCATTCACATAGCAAAGGCCGTTTTGGACGCAATTGGCGACATTTCATTTCCTTACATGGACTAGACAACAACAGCATAATATTTAAATGTCAATCAGAGATATTTATATATAAGTTACTTATGTAGACTATATTTATATAACATATATATATATATATATATATATATATATATATGGTATTTACGTTCTTCGAAACAATACAAGAGGCGAAGATAACTTGCCAAGTGGGCAACCCTAATTTCCCGCCTTTACGTATACACTAAAGTGACAACCATGTGCTTCCTTTCAAATAATGTCACCATTACCGTTTCAAGAACATGTAAGTATCATTTACATAACTCAAACGGCGTGTACTAAGTAAAACTAAGAAAACCTATGGCCTGTGAGAGCCGTTTACTTTTCTTAAAGTTTATTATTTTTTTTCTTTTCAAGTTTATTAATTTCTTTTTATTCCAAGATTATTATTTTTCTTCAAACAAATAAACTTGCACTCGTATCACAAAATCTGTCTTTTCTTACAATATGGCTGTAGTAATTGTATAAGGTTTTCTCCACTTTCACACTTGTGTGTGTTTTTCTCTAGCTGAACTGCATTTAATGTTACTATACAATTCTAGTTCTCCTGTATCCAGAGTGGATTTATAGATTTGTGTTAAACCTACCGTCAAAGTATGTCACTTTTCATTTAGAGCACCCCCATTCTGGAAAAAGAATCCCGAATTGGGAATTTTGCAAATTGAATCTCTGTCTATCTCATTTAATATCGTTTTAGTAAAGTTCTTAATTTCATAGTGTATTATAGCGATATTCTAGCTATAATGTTCGATAGCTAGTAGTATTCGTTATTAATTTCATAGTGTAGCAATATGTATGACATACATGTACTTCTTATCTATCGCTCTCCACTGTGATACTCTTGTCTTCCAGTTAAAATTTAAAATGACTTAATATGCTGAATCCGACTTAGCGATAAACTCAAATCATTGATACTGCATTTACAACTAAGGAATAAAGATCCACCGCACCATCATGCAATGGAAAAGATTAAATGACGGAAGCATTTTAATGCATATTTAGTTAACGATTTAGAGAAATACGATATATGTTTAGAATGTTTTCTAAGGTAAAATCCTAGTTGTGTGTGTGATTTTCAGAGTATTACTTTCAAACTGGACATTTTATAAACTTTGTAATAACTTTCCGAAAACCTTTGTTCACAACTAGATATTATTTTACTTGAAACTTTTTACTTTATTTCTTTTTCATGTACTCTATCAAGAAATGAGTAAAATTATCTCTAAGGAAAAAAATCAAACCAATATCCTCGCTTTGGTTCCCAGGAAATTCGCAACAATAAAACCATAGTATAGGAAACTGAAAAGTAGGGAAAGGACTTTTAAAAGTACTCTTCTTTTTTTGTTCTAAAAAGGTAAAACTGAAAAAGAAATAAATCATTCGATAATACAAAGAATACTGCTAAGATGACGAGAAAAAAGACAAAAAAGTAGTGAAAAAATTGCATGAGACTAGTATATATATATATATATATATACAGTCGTACCTATATGTAACGAAAGTCGCTGAATCTCGGAAAAAAGTTTGTTATATTGAAAATTCGTTATATAGAGGTCATCTATTAATATACTTCATAAACCACATTAAGCAAATTTTAAAATCATAAACACTATATATTAAAAAAGTAATTATTCACACCATTTTTTTAAAAATTAATATCTATTTAATTTATATATCACACCCATCAAAAAAGAAAGAAAACTGCAAGGAAAACAAGAGAAAGGAATGTCGTAGTATTCATTGTATCTTCAATATTAAGAACACTATTAAATATATATTATTTTTTTAATTATAATTCGAGGGCATGGGACAACTTCACTGAGAGTAAAAGAGTATATCAAAGATGCTTCTAGTGAACTGGGCAATGGGGGTTAAAAACTACACTTCTTTGAAGAAACGTCCGGAACTCTTTTGCTCTCGTCGAGTTGGGATCTAATAAAATTAGTTCAAGATTTTTAAACACCATAAATTGTGTTAAAGAGAGAATAACTTGAATTATTTTTAGAAATACTATAAAAAAGGGAGAATTGAATCACAAAAGAAAAAGTTTGTTGTATAAAAAACACTTTGCTATAGAGAAGTTACTTTACGAAGAAAATCGTGAAATGTTCAAGGTTCCTGGAAAAAGTTCTCTATATAGAAAAATTCGCACTAAAGATGTTCGACAGTGTATATATTGATGAAATTTAAATACCATTCTAACTCTGAATTTACTTATAAAGGTGTAAAACGGAAGTTTTAAGAATTGCAAAAGAATTTTATTCTTATTTACATAGACAAAGCGTCTGGAAACTATATAGTATTTTGTAAATATTTTTATAATAATATGCTTAATGAACACTTTATAAACAATGCATCTTTTAAAAAATATGACTTATCACATAAAGAAATTAGAAATCGAATTATTGCTATAAGAAGAAAATTAGGTTTTTGCATTCCTAAGATTATAAGTCTCCATATATATTTTTAACACCTAAATTCCATAAAAATCCTGTTAAATTTCGGACTGCAACAAATGGTTTCTAAACATTTATATATAAGTACTCAAGGTAAAATGCTGCAGAATAATATACAAAGCTTCACCAATAAGCAATCTGATAAAACTATAGTTAAAAATAGCAATGAAATAATATATTTTTTTAAAAATAAAATTTTTATATTCATTTTTTTATAGTTTTGATTTTTAACATCTCTTCTATTCTGTTCATATCACTCATAATATTAAGGAAATTTTTGAAAATCACAGTTATTAGAAACTTACTATTAAATTCTACAAGTTTAAAACTCTAAAAGATTTAGTCTTAAATATAAACAAACTAAAGGTTTGCCTCAAGGTAACCTTGCTAGCAATAGTTTGGCTAATTTATTTCTACTCTTTTATGAAAACAAATATATTATTAATAATGATTTTTACATTTTAAATATATAGATGATCTAACTGCTTTTAGTAAAAATCATAATTTTAACCGAGATATAATCTTTTATACTGATTACTTAAACATAGTTAAAATTAATAATAATCTAGTTAAAACTAATTACTTGGCTGTATCTTTACATATTAAGATTTATAAATTACATAGTAATATTTTAGATAAAAAAAAAAGATTTTTATTGTAATATCTAAGAGTGTCTTACAGGAATTCGAATTTATCAATTTCTGTATATAGAAATACTATTTTTAGCTAAATTTATAGTATTAGTTAGCTTTAAATTATATATATATATATTTAAATTTTGATAACTTTGTTAACTATTGTTCTAAACATTGGTATCCTGCTAATTTTCTTTACAATTATATTTCTAACAGTTTTCAGTGAAATGACAATATTTTACATTGATAGCATTTTTAGTAGTCATACAGTTATTTGAAAAATAGTGCCACATGTTTTAGAAATTAATAATGTTATATTTTATTTAAATATCATTGTGTTGTAACGTCGTCAGAAGGTAGCGTGAAAATAATACATAACAGCAAGGTTGTGGGAGTAAAAAAAATACTTTTAATTTTTTTTCCAATAGGATAATCGTTTTAAGTTAGATTGTGAAGATAATAGTTTCCGTGCCTATAGCCAGTATGGTAGCCCCGTTTTGAAATCGCTCACTCCACAGCTTGTCTCGGTCCAGTCCGCAAGGCGTTGTTTCTCATCCGCGTTTTGGATTCATGATCAGCATCACGGATCAAAACTCTGGGATTCTCCTTTCCGCTTCCTAAAACGACCAGCTCTCGTCTTTTCCGATCTCTTTTCCTTTTTTTCTCTCGTTCTCCTCTTCCTGCTTTCTTTTCGTTTTTTCCAACCTTTTAAAACATCAGGGACAGTCCATTTCTCCCCCCTCACGTCTTCTCATTGGTGGGCCCATATGAGTCGATCCTTTAACCTCAACTCATTAGAGCCCATTGGTCCATAATCCGCCAATCATCCACTCACCCGGTTTCTTCACAAACCAGAAGGTGTCCGACACATGCTCCGACGGCCGAGCCCCTTCGGCCCACTGTCGTCGTTTTACCGCATTTGAGGACAATTCGCCATTGTGTATGTAAGGCGAAAGTCCGCTGCCCCGGAAGCGATTTCGTCCACAGTAGAATGGTCAGACAATTGTTGGTCTAGTCTAACTGGCACCAAAGTCCAGACGCTACATAAGCGATAATGAACCCCAGCTGCACGTGCACCTAAAACTCTGTCTAGTATTGTCCTGAAATAGTATTGTCCTGAAAGAGTGAAACTCGTTTCGAAAGGAGAACGTCACAGTGTATGTTTGAGAAGTTTTTTTATTTTCTACAAATTTTGTATCAATACTTATGGTTTTTAAATGTATAATATTAACCCTTCCTTTACCTATGGCTCAGAGTATAGGCAAATTACAAGTGTTGGTTGTCTAGTCCTATAACTCTGTTTAAACGTGCAATCTTTGTTCCCCAAACCATGAGATTACTATTGTACTACCATGGCTAATATTCCCTACGGTCTTGACCAGCTATACTTAGGTTTTATCGCTATTTGTATATATATATATATATATATATATATATATATATATATATATATATATATATATATATATATATATATATATATATATACCTGGTGTTCATAATTAAACGACCCTACTTCAAAATTGTGTTGCAGACGAAACTATTGTTCAGAAAGTTTAAAAATTCTGCATACGAGAACAGATTTTGAGTCTCCAAATCATGTGGAAGCAATTCCTGCACAAGTTGAAGCTTGTACGGATAGTAAATGGGAATGTTTCGCATGATCTTCTGGACAGTTGAATGAGGCAGATTCAATGCTTCTTCCACACGGCGAACACTTGTACTAGCCTGCAAGTTGGATGTTTTGTCGTATTCCACCTGAAGTGCAACTTTCTCTATTGCTTCCGTAGAAACAGGTTTTCTTCCTCTTCCAGGAAAAACACTCAACGATCATGTTTCTTCAAATTTGGTTACCATTAATTGAAGATTTTTAGCAGCAATGGAGCTTTCCAATCCCGTTTAAAATACAAAATTTCCGTAGAGCAACTATTGCGGAATTATCGTTTTAATAGAACAACTTTACTAACAACACTCGATCTGGTAAACGTACTGACATTCTGATTAGCAATACCGAGCACACTGAAAATAAACTAATATTCAATGAAAGTGTATTGCTTTTATAACAGTTGCTGTGCGACGTCAAAAAAATTTGAATATTTTCGTCTTTCTTCGTGTAAATACTTTAAGAAAGAAGTTTAATCAAAGAAGTTTAATCAAGTCATCAAAGAAGTTTAACTAAAGTTTGCATCTCATTTTAGAGATTGTATTTTTTAATGAGTATCAGTTATTGTGTTACCATGTCCTGTGGATAAAAAAGCGATACAATACAAATAGAAAACCGGTAATAAATGTGGCCTTCATTTAAAAGCGCCTTCTACTGGCGACATTTTGAACTAATACGTTTTATTCGCTCAATTTCCTATCCCTTATTTATGTCGTACACAGAATTTTATAACTTTCTGAACAATAGTTTCGTCGGTAGACAATTTTGAAGTAGGGTCATTTAATTATGGCCACCTGGTATATAAATAAGTTTAGAGTGTATGATTATCGTTATATAGAGGGTGGCCCCAAATTCCTGGTAAAAACTTCAAGAGTACTTACAGGACATTGTAACAGTCATTTATTGTTACCTCTCGCTAAATCAAAGTATCTCAGTCCCAAAAACAAATCTTTATATTTCCACCTGGAATAATACATTTTGGTACACTCAATATTTCGATGTAAAATTTGTGGCTGGCCAAGCTACAACACGCGATAATTCAAAGTAACATTACAAAATTCTCGAAAATTCGAACATTCACTGCCATGTAGAGTCCTGTAGCAAACAAGAGGGAGCTTAAATGTGTTGTGTTGCAATGTCTCTGCGTGTCTCTCTCTAAGGTAGCATCTTTGATGACCATCTGTCTGCTATCCCTTCTTTGTATTTCATGGTTCCTCAGGCGAAAAGATACTCTTATTGCTTTTCTTCTTCAAAAGTGGATAATAGACCAACCGCACCATTTGTAAGCTATCCATATCTTTAGCTAAAACACGTGGCATTTGTACACATGTGTTTAGAAAGGATGGTCTGCTATTATGAAGAAGAGACGCGTAGAATAGTATAATTTCCATCAGACTGACATTACGCCTTTTGCCTCATTTTGTGTGACTTATATCATGTGGCACCAAATAGAGCATGGAACGGATGGGCACTGCTTTGTAGAACAAATGGCTTATGGGACAGTGTCTGCGGGAACCGGGTGAGAACCGATATTATTTCCAAGGAGGAATTTAGGAGATTTGGAGGATCGTGTAGGAGTCCTGTTCGAATAATGGGGTGGTAAATGAAAGGAGAGAAGCGATAAATAAAAACGATAAAAAAACTGGTAGAATTTTAACGGACTACTTAGGTGAGAAGAGCCTACCCAACGTCGATACTATTAGGTATACTCCGTAGCTGAGTGGGAAACTATTCTTTTCTTTTAATAATTATTCTTTTAATATTTCGTTTTAATAAATAAATGTATTCTTTTAATACAAGACTTTTAACTTCTGAATAATATTTATACCGTACAACATGTACATTTTAAAAACTCTTTAAAATAACTTTATACTTATGTACACAATTGTTGTGTTATATTACATAGTTTCAAAGTTAAATGCGTAAGGAAAAAAAATCCCTTCGTGTATTTTGTTTTTTGAAAGTTGTTTCCTACTTGCTTGATAATTCGAAGTTTTTAATTGGTTCCTTCGAATTATAGAGTGTCGACTGTATGTATATACATACATACTTCACTTTTCCTTGCAGGTAGATACTCAAAATATTTTATTTTAATATTGTATCAGAGAAAAATGCAAAGTTTCTGCAAAATACTTCATCTAATAAATCACACATAATTCTTGTTCTTGAAAAAGCGAAAAGTTCGTCGTCGTAAAAAATTAAAACTTTTTATCAAAACATGTTGATATCCAACGGGCCTTGGAAAGGTCGTAAGGTTTGTCAACGAGCGTCATTTTTAGTACATAATTGTCGTATCTCAACCAATAGAAACGTATGATAAAACACTTTCCTTATTTCAAATGTCATTTGTGCAGAAAAAATAATACTTTTTAACACACATGGAGTCAGAAACAACATTAATAATAGGAACACAGATTTTGTGAAGAGATCATATAACATGTCGGGAGTGTTTGCGTGTTGCAATACATCTCGTTCTAACATTTGAAATGTTCAATTGGCTATTCCCACAAGTAGTCTTTAAAACATACACATTCATGGCGTTCTTTATTTAATTCCATTGATTTGTAAATAGTTGTAATCTATATAATTAAATATTAATTAATACAAGTGCTAACTTTTTTGAAGTCCGTAGAAGAAACTCATGGATGTTCCATGTTGTCTCAAGGTCACACGTTCCTCACCTTTGTTCTATAGCATACATATAGATGCACCAAACAGAAATTCTAGGAATTGGACGAAATTGCATAAACACGCAACTTACGATAGAATAAATAAATTATTAACTATTAGTGGGATGTAACTCATTAGCAAGGATTATTGAGCATTGCATCAGGGCATGCCGACGTTGAATAACACGAAGAACATTCCAATGTTAAGACATCTTCCATGCCAATGTGAATTCGTTGATTCCTGTGTACTGTAGCAAAACTTCTCAGACGGGTGTGTGAAATGTATGAGCATATGTCACCACATGAGAAAAAAATTGGAATTGGATTAATGAATTGGATTCAAGCTGAGGCTGACGCTACCATTTTATTATGTTGAGAGAAATGGAAGAAACAAGGACTTTCAAATCATCAAGAACTTAGCGACCAAACGAGACCAATGTGAGAAGATAAGGAATATTCGATTGGCATTGATAGACCGGTAAACGGGAAACCAATGAATATAATGACCACAAATAGGCAATACAGCAACAGGTGGCTGAGATCATAGCTGCCTTTGTGACGACTGATTTCCATCAGTGTCCATTGTTTGGCGCAGAAATGCTACACAATTCCTTTATAGTAGGTGACTACAGTTTATTAGATGAAACTGAGCATTGCCAATATTAATTTTGTAACCTAATCAACCTTAAAAGTTTCGTATGGAGCCCATTTGGCCACAATAAACCAATATTTCATTTCCGATTCATACAATTAGCTTACACTCTCTCTCTATATATTTATTTATATAAATATATATCTTGTTCAAATTTTCAATTGTTAATAAAATATTTTTTATTCATCCACTTAAGTTCCAATGCATTTTTTAAAAACTCATATCTTATAACCTTTGATGTTAATACAGTTTTCTTAAATGCAAATTCATTAATTAAATTTAATTAATAAATAAAAATAAAGACAGACAAATAATAGTCCAATACCATATATAAAAAGGAAAATCGCTCATTATGTCCCTGTAACGCAATAGATAGCGCTTTGGACTTTCAATCCAAATGTAGTGGGTTTGAATCCTACCTGGGATGGCCTAATTTCTGTGAATGTGATCTCTTTTTACTATACTATTTTATATTGGAATAATTAAATTCAACTAATGAATACATAGTAACAAACAAAAACAATAGTTCAACACCCTATATCAGAAGGAAAATAGAAAACTGCATGGAGAATCACTTTCTCTTTTGTCACTGAATATTGTGACTCTGTCATATATATATATATATATATATATATATATATATATATATATTAATTGTAATTCTTTTACAAAGACTAACTAAAATAAATTTTTTCTTTGTTGGCCTACGTAGGAATTGGCTTTAAACATTTTCTTATATTACTTTTATAAGCTATTCTTATGTGGATTTAGTTATTTATTTAGAAATATTGTCCGGATGAAATATTCTTTTGATATCACCTAATAATAAGCAATACATTCTCAGAAGACCATACAGCATAGCTTGATATTCGGCAGATTCTATAAGTTCCAAAATTAACGGCAAATCGCACAATTCACTAAGAATAAGGACACCCGAAGCCATTAAGTTATAAATTCTCTTCCCCTTTGTCAAGTGAATCATTCTCTCTTTTAATTCCAAAATTTTTTGAAGACATTTAGACCGGCAAGGTTAACTTTCTTTTTATTTCCATCATAAACCATAATTTGTTTCAACTTCTAGCTCCAAAAGATGTGACATATTAACACATCTGTGTCTCTTTTTACTGGTGTTTCAATATTTATAACTCAGATTTTTTTTTAATTTTCATAAATATTGTATTAGCAATTAATTTAAGAATTTTGAAAGATGTGACATATGAAGTCTTTTTGCTAAAACGTTTTGAAATTTAATGAATCCTAAGGCTTTGATTGTTTCAAATCGATTGAAAACCTTTATTTCTTGCTTTATTTTACTTGATTCATTTTTTTTTCTAATTTTGACATTCTCCTGTCAGATTTAAACAGCTTCTTTAATTAACAGTTTTCCTTTCAAAATTAATAGTTTTCTTAAAAAATACAATTACACTCATTTAGGTAACTATTTACAACGCTAAATCTTCAAAAAATTGACAGGATTGAATTTGTACTTACGCTTTTGAGGTATTACGTATAAGAAATTCCAATGGTTGCGTTTTATAACTGTCATATAATAAACAATGTTCACCGTGACCCAGAAATCGTGGTTGTGAGAGGGTTCGAGGAAGAGAAAAACTCACATTATCTCTTAGAATAACTAATTTTATTCAACTTTTAACACTATATGAATGTTAATAACTAACCTCGAGGACACTTTTATAACTAAACTCGAGGAGCAATAAGAAAACTTAACCCGAATTTATATAATGAAATGCATGGGAGGTATTTATCTTTCTTAAATCTCTTATATTATCCGGCTTTCAATCTGCTAGCAAGTTCAGATGTTAGGTGTATACCTTCTACTGAGTGAGTAAATATTAACGTCGCACAGTTCAGCTATAAGAGAACTTTGTTGACGGAACACGTAATTTTGAAAAATAGTCAAGTGACGTGGACGACATTTGAGATGGCACCCCCTCTCCTAACTCCCACACCACACCAACGGAAGGACGTTTCAGTTCTCGACTGATTTAACGTGCATCTCTGCCCTACACGGCAGATATTTAGTGGTACTAGGCTCGAATTCATAACATGTCTACCATGATCCGATACTTTGACCACTGAGCTAACGCAGCCCTTATGCCCTTTATTATTCCTGTGGATACTTTTTTCTGGTATCTATCTTACGACGCACGACCACCAGTCAACAACACTTGAATTTAAGCTTACTATCAACTCTTAACCATTACCTCGCCTACTCAACGACTAACACTTATAGTTTGCATTTGCAAAAATCAAGTTTTCTCTACGGAAAGCGGTTTTTAAACTAATATCACAGCTAAAAATAATACTTGTCCCAAGAGCATTAGACGAAGCTCGAACAGAACCTCTTACATTGTGATAAATTTCAAAGTTGTACCTATAATTTCTTAGCATTCACCTTATTAAGCTTAGAAACAATGAGTATATTATATTAAAATGTAAACTAATTTTTAAAATTGCAATTAGTACAAAAAGTAGCACAGTATTTTTGTAGAATCAGTTATAAATACATAATTGAAATTTGCATATTATGTTAGCTTCAGAAATGTATCGAGTTTTCAGTGGCTTTATGACTTTTTCCTCATCATGATTTACAAATGAATATTAAGCCTCAACTCTTAATTGTAAGTGCAAATTTTGACATTTGTTTTCGTAGTTATTCAATTTCTATACATTTTTCAGTACATAAATTATTAATTCTCACTAAACCCAATAAACAATAAAAAATGCAGTACGGTCTCATAAAAACATAAATTTAAAATATATAAATAAAAGTGCAACATTATAATGTTTGTGTTAAAAGCAATTTAAGGCTACACAGTACCCTAAAAATTTCATTTTTACCGAAAATTTTTTTTTGCATGTATTGGTGGCCCATATCATTGAGATGCTTGCTACGAAATTTCAGATCTGTTAGCAAATTAGTTTTTAAGATTTTGTAAGTTTTATGAGCTATGGTTTTGGTTTCGGATTCCTTTTAAAGCATTTTTTTGCAATTAAGTTGAATTAATTAAAAATATTTTTGAGCTTTCAGTTTGAAATAGTTATTAATTCCAATTTCCATTACTAAAATAATTTTTGCTTGATTATGTTTTGAGTTTTTTGAGTTCTCATAATTAATTAATAAAGATTAATTTCATGGCCAATTTTTGATTTAAAAATAGTTTATATAACTTAAAAGCTTTATCATTAATTTTTTCCTGTAGAGAAAATGCTATGGTAAATCCGTTCTGGGTTTCTGTCAGAAACAATATTTCGAAGGGATGGAATACTACTGAAAATGATGTATCTAAAAATCAGTCCTCAGCTGATTCTGCAATTAGACTTCCGAATACAAGTATTTTGAATTCAAATTCTGGAGATATAACTGAATATTTCTTGAAGTATACCAAACTGCATTATACTAAACATATTGTAGTACTATATTTTAGTATTTTAAAGTCGTACGACAAGAACTAAAACTTCCTAAACTAGCCCAATTTAAAACTGAAAAAAATTAAATTTTATGAGCGAACTTGACTATTTTTAGCTGAAGTTAGTATCATTATTATTTTGTACATAAATACTTCGGGTTTCAAAACTTTTGTAAATTATTAGGTTAATATAAAGCTGAATAAACTGACGTCTTAACAAATGCTATCAATATTATGCAAAAATATATTTTGAATTAAAAATATAATTTTCAGTCATATTTAATAAAAATAGTGTTTTAATGTAGAACATACATTGGAAAATAACATATTAAAAATTTAGAGTATTACGGGCATTATGAGTTTTTGTTTTATGACTTTACAAACTTTAAATGAGTTTTTCTCAGACTTTTAATTTTGAAGGTATAAGTGTTTTCTAATCCCTAAGGCTTTTTGCTTGTTCAAGATAGAGCCTTGAATTTTTTTATATACTCCCAAATGTATGTTCTATAAAAGTTAGTATGGATTTAGGGCAGAGAGAACTGTAGTCATTTTTCAAAAAAATGCTAAATTTGATATTTTAAAAGTTTTCGTGTTTTTTCCAGGTTTTTCTAGAAAAATAATTATTAAAAATCAACAAGGCAATAGATTTTTAAATACATACTAAATATGGTTTGTAATATTCTTAGAATCATAAATAACTTAAAATTACTAATTTTTTTTTAAAAATTGAGTATTTTATAAAAGTTTGAAAAAACTTCAAAAATTCCTAATTTTTTAAAATTGTGAAATAATGGCTGGTCAAACTGACTTTTTGCTTTCAGAATCAGCTTAATAATATAATCTAAATATAAAACATCAATTATTTTTACTGTAACTGTCTCCAAATATTTTTTTGAAAAAGGGTACCGTGTAGCCTTAACGAGATTGAATTACATACATATCAAATATCAAGCACAATGTAGAAAACTTTATTTAATCGCAAATATTTTAATTATGTTCATCTAATTTATTTCGATTTTAATTAATATTACATTTAATGGAATCACGCATGTTTGGAATTGTGTGTTTTAAATGAAATGTGCATTATAGCTAACATAATGCGTGCAAGATCAAATTGCTTATTTAAAAGAAATGTAATGTTTTTTTAAAAATTCACTTTTTTATCTGGATTTTAATGCAATCTAGTTGTGAATAACTCCTGATATCTTAAAATTTGTCTTTTCTACATGACCTAGTTATAAGTAACAAACAATACGGGAAAATGTCAAATAAATATATTTTCCCATATGTAATTTGTCCATATTAAGAGTTAAGGTACTTAGAGACCCCGAAATAGAAATTATATAATTGAATATAAACTTAATGAAAACATTTAAAAATCATTTCTGAACAAGAAACATTTTATTATTTAAAGTTCTATATATATATATATATATATATATATATATATATATATATATATATATATATATATATGTTTATATATATATATGTATATATATATATATATGTATATATATATATGTATATATATATGTATATATGTATATATATATACATATATATATATACATATATATACACATATATACACATATATACACACATATATATATCTACACACATATATACACATATATATATATACACATATATACACACATATATATACACATATATACACACATATATGCACATATATATATATACACATATATATATACACATATATACACACACATATATATATATATATATATATATATATATATATATATATATATATATATATATTTAAATATATAAAATCAATCATCACATCAATCAATCACAATAATCAATTGAAAAATTGAAATATACGAATCTTATAATACTAAATTATAAATCCAATGTGTTCGTTTGGATTGACATGGCATTAGTAGGTGTTATGAGCAAAATATGGGTGTGGTGATTGATATAATAAATATGAGAAGTCGTTCCATTGATATTGATTGAATTCTTGATGGGATGCTCTTTGGTGAGTTTTTAATGATTTACGCTATTCATTTGTGAATATGCTGGGTTTTTAATTTGAATTTTCGGTTTTTAGATATTTTTTAGTTTGAACTTTTTGATTTTAGATATTTTTTAATTTGAACTTTCGGATCTGGAATATTTTTTATGCATGTACAACTATTTTTTAAAACTATACAACTATTTTAAAGATGGGTGCATCATCTTTTGTGTTCGATGGTTCACTTATATTATTCACTGAATTATTTTTGAATTTTAATATTTTAGTGTTATAATATCTTTCAGAATGTGCGATGGCGAATAGCTTAATTTTTCAAGTATAATGGTTTATTTTTATTTTTTTAATTTTTGAAATTTGGATGTTTTCCGATTATTTTACGAAGTTGCAATAGTGGGAAGTTTGGCGCCATCAAACTAGTTTAACCCCACTTATCGGTCCTAAGTCCGAGGTTGCACTTGGATATTTTCTAAATTTTTATTTTATTTTATATAATTTTTTAATAATTTTGTTTGAAAACGATGCAATTTTATCTTTTATATTCGCCATTGATATTTTGAAATAGGATTTAGTATTATAAGATTCGTATATTTCAATTTTTCAATTGATTATTGTGACTGATTGTTGATGATTGATTTTATATATTTAAATATTTTTTATTCATATGATTGGGCTGCTTTGCGCCTGCATGTGTATGAATTCACTGGTGTGTGATATCTTAATAATTCGAGTATGAATTTTAAGACCAAATATATATATATTAAGTTATAGCAGATTTTATTTGGTTGATTTTATTCGAAGTATTTGCTTATTACACCATTACATTTCTCTAACTATATAGTTTTATTTTTTCTTAGATATTTTTAAAGAGTAAAAATTGAAGCCAAACAGAAACACTATTCCTCTTAGAGGAGGTCATGTATTGCAGCACATCGACACACTATATCAAATAAATAATGTATAAAACAACTAGAAATTAATCTCTTCTCAGATAGCTCTTTATTTAATAAAATATTTATAATATGTTCTTCTATAAATATTAATAAGGAACTTTGAATAATATTTATATAATCTACACAATTATATAAATTTTTCTCTATTCTACTCCATAAAATTTTAAGAAAAAAAATTGAAACTGCATTCAGTTTTAAATCCCCTTTGGATATAATTCATACTGAGAAAAAAACATAGCATCTAACAATCCTTTCTGTATGAGGAAAAGTATATATATATATATATATATATATATATATATATATATATATATATATATATATATATATATATATATATATATATATATATATATAAGCCTTGTTGTTTTTTTATCTCAATTTCAGTTCGGTCTCTAGTCAACAAGAATTCCTTTTTTGTGATAAAAGAAAAAAGATCAAAAGCAACGTACGACTCGTTCATGAATGAAAATTCTTCTATTTCCACATGATGATTGAAATTTTTATGATTCTTTTGGTTGTGATCGAAACGAAACATTGTTCTTATATCTTCAAATCACCTCAGCTGCGTCCTGGGAGATATTTCCTCTATGAATAAATATAAATAATGCGTAATAATTTGAAAATTCTCGCGACAAAACACGTTAAATTTTATGTGGGTCATTATATAAGATTGCGCATATTTTGTAATTTTAAGGTTGCTCACTAGTCACTATTCCACCGATCCAGTAAAATGGCTAGTGACGCTAACTACTACTGATTACGTAGAGTCTGGGTTCGAATCCTGGAGAAGGAATTTATGTTGTAAATGTATAGTGCTTTTGTGGTATGGGACTGCTCTTAATACCCATCAAGCCGCAGTCATCTCGGGAGGTTGGTCGAAGGGTGATGGGAGGCCCCTGACCATCCCTAGTGTGCTCGAAATGTGGGTGGAACTGAGCCCAAAGTCACCTGTGGTACTCAAAGCTACGGCTAAAGGCATGTGTACATTTAGTTCCTTTCCACAAGGAATTTTGTGGAACTCTATCTGAAATCGCCAGACTGGTGGTATTTAGTAACAATAACAGCAACAAGGTTGTCAATCCTAATTCTACACTCCTCAAAAGTGAAATTGTAACACCAAGAAATAATGTACGTAGCGACATGGAAATTTCAGAAGCGATAGTGGTGAGATAGATATGCAAATAATTAAATTTGCGCACCAATCTGAACACGTGGTACTCATATTAGGGTTATAAAGGGCAGCAACCTTTCTATCTCATAAACAGCATCTGAGATTTTGCGTATCATTGTTGAATTTCGAAGAAGTGTAGAAAGTGCTCTGAGCCATTGGATAGCCTAATATCATGTTAACAAACGCAGAACGTGACCATATTGTCAAGCTCCATGAACTGAACTGCGCACAATAGCACTTTGTGTTGGGCACAATGTGAGTACCATCTAACATTGCGCCGTGCGAGGAATTCAGGAAGGTCTACGTGCTCGATGAAGAGGAAGTGGTGTGCACAGATGCATGTCAGAGAGCACAAATTGGCGAATTCTTCAGTTGACTTCTCGAAACACTTCTCCATCACACGTGACAGCCGAAACTAGTCGGTTGCAGAAGAAGGTGGATCTGTGTCAAACAAACCATACACAATATATTGCACGAAGTACCATGACTTGCACGGATACCAGTAACAGCGGGTACCATTTACTGCGCAAAACTGGCAACACGCCTGGCGTGGTATCATCGTCATCATACTGGACTAACATGTGGCATAGGTATTTTTAACGAATGCATCTCGTTTCGGTCTTTGGAGGAATTATGGCAATCGACAGGTATGGCGACGACACGAAGAACGCTAGGAACCAAACCACTTCACCAAGCGTCAAAATGATTCTGCACCAGATGTCATGATTTGGGGTGTCATAATGATTGATCACAGGACACCTCTAGCATATATTGGCAGCTGTTTAACAGCGGACAGCTACATCACACAAGTTGTGAAGCCTGTTGCTCTGCCCTTTTTGCAAGGCACACTTAACACGATATTCCGGCTGAAAATCTCATGTCACATGTTTCACGGTGAACTCATATCAGCCTGACTAGATTTGACATCCTTTTCCTTCCTCAAAACTCTTAATATCTCAATCACATCGTACGTCTGGGTGATCTCATTGGGCGTGTCATGAACGTAGGACCACTAGAGCAAACCATGTGGGTATGGTCATCAAATGGATCGTTCTAGTATAAATTTTCTGAACTTTAATTCTTTGCATTGGTGTGGTTCATTTCATATGAATTTAATTTTTTTATATTACTTATTTTAATCTAGTAAATTTAATCTATCAAGCAGCAAGCACTGCTTCATTTTAAAAGTATTTTTTAATAACGCGAGACAAAAGCAGCTATATACATACATGAACAGAAATCTAACAACCAGTTTATTTCTGAGAAGCAAAAATATCTGCGCATGCGTACGCAGAGCTCATTAAAAGTTTTGGTTTGGTTTTGTCAAGAGGGAACACACCATATATGATCTGCATATATCAGTGTTTCTGGCTTGTCAACGGTTACCACGAGAAATCTTCAATGAACTAATTAATAGAATGCCTGCCAAGTTTGACGCTTGTATAGCTGCTTGACATAAACACATACTGAATAAATATGCTTGTAATGATTGTATTTGTCTGTTTTTTTAAATCATTTGCATATTTGCTTCACCACTATCATTCATCAAACTTGTACGACGTGACGTGAATTATTTCTTGGCGATGCAATTTCCCTTTTGAAGAGTGTTTATGTAGACTCGACAGATAGTTACAGTAACTATTATGATAATTTAATATTAAATTATGTTACCGATACAAATATGATGAAATTCTATATTTCTGCGAAATTTGGTTACGAATGCGAGTTTTTATCTATATTCTCCTTCTCTAAGTTACACATTGTTTTAGCAGTTCATATGCCATATGTTTCCTTTGATCATCCAATTGAAAGTTAATAATTCAAAATATTTAAAAAGCCGCCCAAGAAATCGAAATTATAAAAGCGACTGTGAGGTTTTAAAACTAATTTTGTAAACACATGTTTAAGAAAATACTACATTTTCTTCATAAATACTTACATATAAACTATTAGTAAGTATTTTTAACGTACTTTAAGTAATATAATCATTCTAAAATATTGCATTACATACATGTTTATGCCTCCTACATATAACTTAACGAGCATTATTTTTTAATTCATATGTGGGAACCCCCACTGGGTTCCCCCATTGACACCAAGATTAATTTGAAGCAAAGAATCACTAAGAGCCATTTGTATAATAATAACTTGTATTTATTATTTTGATTCAAATATCAGAAACTCTAATAACATATAATTTTTCTATGTTACGTCAAACAAAAAGGATTTACCTTTAATATTAAATTAAATTACTAATTATGAAATTAATCAATAATTACGCGTAAGATCAAATAAGGTCTACCGAAATAGGAGGTCCGAGAAATACACGTAACTCGAATTATTAGCTTTCATTAACTTAATTTAATTTTATTAAACTAGCGATTGTTTTAAGCGATAATAAACTATATTATATCACTTGTTAATAATTTGGTATCTTCAAAAGATTCCTTCGTAGATTACTAACAGTAACTCTTCAATATCGTAATCCAATTGAATCCTCCGAACTTGAGGCTACTCTTGATGGTTCAATAGCCTTCATATTTGCTAGCTTACAACTCTCTACTTAAATACCCTATCTACTTTGCATATCCCGTTCGCTTTTCAGAGTTGATTGGAAATATACGCCAAGTTATAATCCCCAAAAAGACGCCTAAGAATATTAGTGGATAGGTTCCGTAAAGATTCATCACACATATAGAGGGATCATAAAGTAAAAAAATATATTTAATTACAACTTTTTCAGAACAAACTGCATAATAATTTATAGCCATCGTTTTGACACATGTCAGCAACAAATTCGTAATATATATTTGTCAATAAACTGATTCTGGTTTCATCCGAGAGAGTCAGCGCTCATTCAACAAGGACTAAATTCTTTTAGACCAGCATCTCGGATCCATTACAATCAGAAGAATACCAGGGCACATAATATAGGCTTACAAGCAGTACTTATTTGAGATTAGTTTGTGATAATATTAGTAGGAAGATCCATAAATAGACTATAAATTATTTTTAAAAATCTATTTCATTAATAAACTATTCTTATACTGATTAAATAATTATATAAGTAATAAAAAAGTAGTCTTAGTCTGATCTATGAACAACTATTATTCATTTAAAATTGCATGTTACACAGTATGCTCAGTAACTTCTCTCAGTTTGATTTCTTTTCTATATATTCAGTAATTCTTATGTGAATGTTTGATTTCTCAGAAACAAAGTAAATTATGTATCTTTTTTGGCAGAGTAATATAGAAATTATATATTTCTTGCAAAGAAATAAAAAATGTTTTAAAAAGAAGCAAAAAAAAAAAAATCCACCATACACATCATCACAAAAAATTGCACTTTCTTCATAATTGCAAATATTATTTTTTAAAGTGGATTTTTTGTGAATAGAACGAGCATCTGCTTCTAAGTTCAAACTATAATTTTTAACACCAAATTTTCCTTGATATTATTATTTTTACAGACTTACAATTAGTTTTATTAGTATATCAATGTTTAAGGAAATAAAGCTAATTTCATTATTGACTATGTTAGATAAAGGATTATGACATCCTAATCCCCTAATATATTGATGTAATAGTAGCCCATCATTTTTTTTTCTTTTAC
Organism: Trichonephila clavipes; assembly: GCA_019973935.1. Lineage (NCBI taxonomy): Eukaryota > Metazoa > Arthropoda > Arachnida > Araneae > Nephilidae > Trichonephila > Trichonephila clavipes. The sequence continues at coordinate 83,970 of BMAU01021068.1, read as the reverse complement.
GTTCTGTCTCATGAATGTAATAATTGTTGACCTCAATTGTCTTCCCTACGTTTCAAAACAAACTTTGATGTGTGTGATTTTTTCATATTGAAAGATAATTCTCTCAATCTATACATTGTTGTTAATAAGTGTATACTTACTTTCACACCTGTTTATCTGATTATGTAACATTAACAGAGTATTAATACGTTGATCTTAATAAATTAAACTTTTCGTTTTTTATTCAGCACGTATTTTCTTTTTTCTAACAATGAGATGAAAAATTCTGAATGAAGTAAAAAAAATAAGACTCCAGTATGACTGGTGCTGACATCTATGAAATTTCTTACATATTGAATGAACAAAAATTATATATAATATAAAGTTATAAATCTGTTTTAAAAAGACCTTCTCGTCATTGTTGTGCTTAATATCACAGATTTATCGATTACTATTACAAAAGTTTTATCAAAGAGAAAAAAATGAAGAACTTATTTATATTATTCTTAAATCAAAATAACTTATCGGATCGTTTCAGAGAAAAAATAAAGAACATTAAGTTAACATCTTGAAAGTCAATGGATTAATCTGTATGCATTGCACATTTTGACACAAACAGTATAATAATGTGCTTAATTACCGTAAAATCCTGGGTATACCACGCTCTTTTAACTAAAAAAATAAGATCAAAATTTACGGAAGTGCGTTATACACCAGGTATAAAAATGAGGGCTTTAAAAATACAAACAGATGAGCATTGAAAAAAAAATTAGACTACTACTTATATCGAAATTCTGTTTCTTTGAAAGAAATAACATTTCATACGTACTAAAAAGGTTGTAGTTCTAAAAGTACACTATTTTTTTTACTAAAGATTGGAATAATACCTCGAATAAATTACCTCAAAATATATACAATGGCACATTGTATACAGGTCAGGTTTCTTCGCAAAAAAAGAGGGTTAGCGTTATACGGCGAATATACTAAACACTAAAAATTACTGCTTGAAAGTTTAGGTGCGCGTAATGCGCCGGATTTTACGGTAAGTACAAAATAACATAGAATTATCATTTTTTATTACCAATATATACATATTTTCTAACACTTTTTTTAAAAAGATTACGCAGCATAATAGATATGATAAATCGGTGGAAAATAGTTTTTTGGTTAGTTTACTTGTTTCGGAGTGAATTATTTCTTTTAAAAAAGTAATCCTTTTTTTAGTTGATAAGGAATTGTAGGCAAAAGCTTCTTTGTAAAATATTTAATTTAATTTAGACTACAATTATATAGTAAATAATTATATAGAATACAATTATATATTACTAATGAACATTCAAATAACTTAGTGGAATTCTTAAAGAATACTGATGTGAATGTGGAATAATGTGACGGAGCTTTATCGGTACTTCTACTAATTGTCATCTTGGGATTTCTTTGGGGCCAGAATGGCTATTCTTTCCAACCAACCCAAGAAGAGAGCGTGTTTATGCAGATTAAGAATCATATATATTGGAATGTTAGCATTCGCGATGATCACTAAGTGAAGCTCTAAGCGCTAAGTAAGCTAATTCAAGCGAGATAAAGTTCTAGGAGAAGAGTATTAATTCTATGAGTCGGTCTAGTAGTGTCAGTCCAGTTGAATTATAAGTGGGTCCGAGATCAGAGGAGCATTGCCTTATTCAGAGCCAGTCAGATTAAAGGATAAATTGATGATTTACGGACCGTAGCTGTGAGTGCAAGGAAATAGCGGTAAGCTTGTTCATTTACACTTTAAGGATAGAGCGGATACTAATATGTTAGGAATTAATCTATAAAGATAGATTCAGTGGTTAATAGCGCTATTTATTAGTAATAAGTTTTACGTCTCATCACTCTTGATCATTATCCTCCAATTCTAGTGTCGTTGTATTGTATATAAATTACGATCATAATAAACCAATTTTATTATGGCTGAGTTTAGTGGTTCATCTTTCATTCCCTCAGACGAAGGACGCGTAGATAGAGGAGAGAGGGTATCCCCAAAGGTGCGGATATCACAATACTGATAAGAGATCGTTTATAATAGTATCTCTCTTGTTTTTCACATAATGGATTTATATTTACATTGTAACTGCAGACTTGGAAAAAAATCGATTTTTTAGAAATCGACATTTTTGTCCTCGAATTTTTTGGGGATCGATTGAACGGGTTACGATTCAAATCGATTTAAAAATCGATCCTTTTTTTAAAGAATCTCCATCCCTTATTTATTATGCTTCAAACAACTCCCCCCGGTAGTTCTTCAGTGGCATCTGGACTAAAACTCGATACGCGAAAATGCCAGCAGCACATCTGGGATCATAACCACTATGTAACAACGACATCTGTTTGAAGACACAAAAAAATAAACAACCTAACAGGATTCACAAGTGATAATAGCCTATGTTACTCCAAATCCCAAACACAGATATTAACTGTAACTATAGGATTTACGATATGAGAAAAATCATTGTTATTCTTTCTATCAGGCAAACCATACCTTCGTTGCTTTTTTGGGTTTATAACCGCAAACACGCACACAGAAACAAATATATATATATATATATATATATATATATATATATATATATATATATATATATATATATATATTAATGAGTGGATTAGATTTTTTGGAATTATTGCTCATTATTTCTCTTTATATTAATGTGATTGAAAAAACTTTTGCTAATGATATTTTATTTGGGTTCTTTCAATGTACCTTTAACTTTTAAACTAACTATGAAATTGAAAAATAACAAGTTTTATGAGACTGGCAATTTGTTATACCAGGGTATGACATTGCTCGGTGGTACTGTATAATGGTATCTGTACCATCGTCATCCATTTACCATTTTATGAGATCTTATATAGAGATTTTGTATATATTTGGGTATGGCTTTACTTAGTTATGGAGATGGGCACAAAGGTTCTGAGTTGGCATATAAAAAAACTATAAATCTTTTAAAAAATACAAAAAAATGTGTGAATTATTTTGATAATCAGATTTTTTTTTGCTTTCCCTTCTGTATCTAAACATTGTCGTGTTAGCATTTTCAAAACTCGAATTTTTTGGAACTCTAAATATAAGAATTTATCTCGTACAGCAAAACGAAATATTCATGTTTCCGATAGTATAGATGAAAATCAAAGAGATAAGGATTTTGGTAACATATTAGAAAACAGGTTTTTCAGAGATATTCATGCTTTAAAACTAAAATTTAGATCTTGCACTGATAAAAGATGCAAGGCGTGTGGCATGATGAGTAGGGAACAGTTGGATAAGGATGCAGGTTATTTATTTTGTAAGACTTTTAACTGTGTTTACAAAATGACATGCAACATATGTAAATTCGCTTACATAGGTCAGACTTCAAACACTATCAATATTAGATTGAATCAGCATAGGTCTGATACAAGGAAATTTGATTGCAACAATAACCAGGCTAAGATTGAGTTAGGACACTTTCATAAACATGGATTCAATAACATAATTGTACATATACTTAGAATAGTGCCAAATATTAAACAAAGATTATGGTTCGAAAACTTTTTTATAGATTCATTTAGATCATATTATCCTTATGGTTTGAATGTTATATGGAAAGGTGAAAGTGTCTTATTAGCTTTTAAACAAAAATCCGAGAATTCATTATATATTCCGAATTTTAATAAATTTATTGATAATAGTAATAAAATTCGTTTAGCGAGAATTTCAAAAGCTAAACGCAGAAAAAGAGTTACTAGATACATGTCAACCCTCAAGAATTCTATGTTAGAATTAGCTGTTAAATTTGATGATAACTACAACACAGGCTTAATTAAATCGTTTATGTTTGGCTTGAATAAAACTGAAATTAAAATTATGACAGATATTTTAAGCAGATATAAATTTCGAGATTCTCATGGTATGCATATGATTCGAGACCTTAATAACTATTTCGTACAAAAATTGAATATTAAATTAGATGGAAGTGAAAATTACTCTACAGAATATTGTACATTATTATATTATATTTATGAATAAATCCTTTAACAAAATTCATTTTTCAAGTATATTTCAAAAATATCAATCCTTCTTTCCTATTAAAAATATTATTATTAAAAAGGCTTTCAAATACAACAAGAAATTAGGTAGTTTATATTTAATTATAATCAAATCTCGGAGCTTCTAAGTTCAGAATCATGTAGATGCAATCTATATCGAGACTATATTGATGATTATCATCAGCACGTTGTCACAGGAGACCTTGGCATCGTGAAAGATGATTTGTTAAGAAATTTTATGGAAAAAGGTACCGGTTTTAGACTGATGATCACAAAAAATAAATCTAACGTTATGAAACAAATCATAAAAGATTTAGATAAATTCTACCTTAAAATGGCAATTAAATACGGAATGCCGATTGAAGCATTCAATCAATTTAGATCTTATGTAGCAACAGAAATTCGGGAATTAGATTTTACTGTTGAAAATGAAATTATGTATAAAGATCTTAAATCATCAATAGTAAATATCCAAAATGTGACTTCGTTATTACATATGTTGATAAGGTCTCTGCTAATTATGCCATAATTTGTAAATATTTTTACAGTAAAATATAAAACTCAATTCACAATAATAGAGAAGATGATAATCGTCTTTTAGCTTTTAACAAAAGACTGAATATTCATCTAAATAATATTAAATATCCAAGTATTTTTTTAACACCAAAATTTCATAAATGCCCTATAAAATTCCGTAGTATCACTAATGGATACAATACATATATCACGAAGTCTGGGAAGATCTTACAATCTCTTCTTCAAAATCTAATTGATAATTTACAAAACACGGCAATTATTAAAAATAGCTTAGAGATTGCTAGAAATACTAAGGATATGATGATTTTTACTATGCATGGTTTTGATTTCGAGGACCTTTTTAATTCTATAGATATTGACGATATGATTAAGGTTCTACAGTTAATTTATGATAAATATGAATTATATACTTCAATGAAAAAAAAAAAATTTGATATTCTTGTTAACCTCGTATTAAAAGAAAATTTCATTACATTTGATCAGAATTTTTATAAACCAGTGTTTCTCAAACTGTGGGGCGCGCCCCCTGGGGGCGCGATAACCTACGAGGGGGGCGCGAGCATATCGAAAATAAAAGATTTAAAAAATAATTAATTTACTGGAATGAATTAAAACAAAATACTTTCAGACGTAATAAAAAATGCACTTTTACTCTGATGTAAGTTATAGGCCAGGGATGGCGAACCAATGGCACGCGTGCCAATGATGGCACGCGACAGAATATTTTGGGCACGCCATCGATCAAAAACGATTTGCATTTTAGCTTAAAATAATTAAGTTTACTATTAAGTATTATGAACAAACGCGAGTGATCCGTCGCGATGCCGACAAGTGGGGAGCAGACTCGTTTGTTATGTCTTGCGTAAATACTTCGTATATTATAAATTGCTAATGATGCAAAGTTTATCTACGCATAGTGTGTGTACGTAACTATTTCTAAATATATTCAATTTGTTTAAAAAACATATTCTAACGTTTACATTAATAGTTCAGCTTGTATACATCTAATTTATTAATGTGATCTAATTCTTGTCTTGTAAGTCTAATTGGTAAAATAGCTCTCACTGCTTTTAGTTTTAAAAATTTTAATGATCTGAGACAAAAGCGAAAGATCAGACACTACAGAAATCTCCTGCAAGCACTCAATTTCTTAAAAACAAATAAATCTGCCCATGAGCCCACAGTCAGTAAAAGGGGTGTTTTTGGCGGGGAATCAAGCGAGAGCACATAGAATAGTTATTTTCATCGACACATCTGTACATTTAAAGTTTTGTGTTAAATTTACGATTTTTAACTGGTATTTAATATGGCTAGTTCAACAAAAAAAAAGTGCAAGATAGTAAGTATAGCAGAGAATTTCAAACTTGGTGGGCTGATAAATATGGCATGATCAATAAAGGTGACAAAGCGGTGTGTGTTTTTATGTTCTGGAACAGTGGTATGCAGAACATCGTCTGTAAAACGGCATTTTGAAACAAATCACAAATTCTTTTGTGAAAAAAGCGAACCAGAGCAAAAAGAATTAATTGCAAGTGCAATAAAAGACAGAAATAAACAGTCGACGTCTATATTTAAATATGTAAGCAAAAATTGTCACACAAGTGCGGCAAGTTACTCAGCTGCAAATGCCATTGCTCGGCATGGTAAACCTTTTTAAGAGGGAGAGTTTTTGAAGGAAGCTTGGTTGGCATCTGCACCCTCACTTTTTGATGATTTTGATAATAAAGATAAGATAATTCAGCGCATCAAAGATGTTCCTCTATCTAGAAACACAATGAAAGATAGAATCTTGAAATTGGCAGAAAATGTTACAGATCAACAAAAAAATGACATTAACTCCGCTCCTTTTATATCGCTATGTCTTGACGAAAGTATTGACATTACTAAATCGGCACGTTTAGCTGTCTTTGCTCGATATTGTGTAGGAAGCATCATTAAGGAAGAATTAATTGCGATAACATCGTTGTTAACAACTACAAAGGGCACAGATATGTGTACGGCAGTAAGAAATTCGCTTGCTGAGAAGGAAATTGATTTGAAAAAATTGTTTAGTAACCACTGATGGTGCTCCAAATATGGTAGGCAAAAAATGGCTTAATTTCTTTATTTAAAACAGACGTAGGACACTCGATTCTTGAATACCACTGCATTATTCACCAACAAGTCTTATGTGCAAAGAGTGGTTCAAGATTTCTTGATAATGTAACAACTTTATTCACAAAATAGTCAACCTCATATCGTCACAGGCTTTAAATAAACGAAAGTTTGATGCTTTGTTGAATGAAGTCAATTCGGTGTATAATGGCTTAATAATGTATAACAATGTTTGCTGGTTGAGCCGCGGGAACGTACTTCAAAGATTTGTTGATTGCTTGGAAGAAATCAGACTGTTTCTACAAAATGAGAGCAAAATTGAACAATACCCACAGTTGATGGATATTATGTGGCTTTTATAATTGATGTTTTTACAGACATATGCCAATATTTCAACAAATTGAACATAAAGCTTCAAGGCCCGCATAAAACAGTTATCGTCATGATGGATCCGCTTTTGAAGCTAAACTATATGTTTTCAGAAACGATATTATTACAAAAAACTACAAGTACTTCCCAAACTTGAAAAAATATCACAGATTTAGATGCCCAAGAGAAACGAAACGAAGAAAAAGTTATTGATGACTTTATTTCCATAATGGATTCTTTAATCAAAGAATTTTCAGCGAGATTTTCTCAGTTCAAGGAATTATCGGAAATGTTCAAATTTATTATGTACCCTGATGTGATTTCGTTTGATAAACTGAACTTGTCTCAATTCGATTGGTTGAAATTGAAGAACTTGAAATGCAACTGATTGATTTCCAGTCTAGTTCAATATGGATTCAAAAGTTTATTGAAACAAGGAAAAAGTTGGAATTGATTGAAGCAGAAAGATTGACAAGCAATATAAGTAAAAATACCAGTAACGAAATTTTGGAAACATGGAATTCGATTCCAGACGCATTTAACTGTTTGAAGAAGTTGGCGTATGCTATTTTAACCATATTTTCATCTACCTATGCCTGCGAGTCATTATTTTCAGAGATAAAAATATTATCAAAGACTCGCTTAGAAACCGTTTAACAGACGACTCTAATTCAGCATGCATTCTACTAAAAGTAACATCTTATAATCCTGATATAAGTTATTTCTCATCTAATCTACAACAGCAGAAATCACACTAATGTTACTTTAATTAAAATTACAAGTATAACTAAAACATTTACTACTATACAGTGCAAAATGTATTTTTCGTATTAAATAAAGAATTTTGATTTGTTCGTATTTAGTTTTATTAGTTGTTCAATAATCACAAGTCAAAATTATTTGATGGCACGCCTATAACTCATTAAACGTTTTTTAGAAAAAATGGCACGTTGACCCAAAAGGTTCGCCACCCTGGTATAGGCGATATCAAGTCATCAAAAAAAAAAAAAAAACTTCTTCAATACTTAAATTGCTATCTTTGATTCTATAACCAAATAAAAAATATTTTATTTAATTTGCTGTAATCCCATGATGAGAGAGTTTCTTTATTACGTTTTCTTTTTAAAAATAACATTCTACTCTTTCAGAGAAAAACAGATCCCAGATCCAGAATCGAAAAAATTCAGGAACATAAAAAATTCATCACTGTCATTATTTTTGAAATACTGCACATTATAGCTGTAATTTGTTTGACCTTCTAAGTTATTAGTAGAGTTAGTTATAACCCATCTCTTATGTGTTTATTTCTCATTTAAGGAAGTTGTAAGTAATGTATTTCTCTATTGCGCTTTTTCCACGTAAAACAGTTTTATGATATTTGGAAAACCACGGAAAGCACACACACACACACTCTTTGATGGATTACTATGCGAAGACTGAGACCAAGAGGAATATTTTCAAACATAAAGCATAACAATTGTTTTTAGCAGTAACATACATATTATCATAATGAATACACTTTTTACCCGGAAGTGGTCGCGCAGGACACACAGATCACGAAATTGTTGATTCTGGCAGAACTGTTTATTTGTCATCAAAGAAAAATTGAAGAGTCCTTGAAAGTAGGTAAGTAACTTTCTATTAGTTAAATTATTCACTGGAATAACGATTTGTATCGTGTACAATAAAATAATTATAAAAAAAAAAAAAAGGATTGGGGTGACTCAATAACCCTGCTAGATCGTATCGAGTGCGCGCCTGCTCCCAGGTTAAAACATGTTGAAGTCTTTTTGCTTTAAAAATATTAAAAATAATACAATTATTCTTCATCGGAATTTTATATTGTTGTTTATTATTTAACATCAACTATAAATGCTAATTCTGTGAGGATTAAAATTAAAATTCGCTTAAAACTAATTATAATTTGAGCAAGCATTTAAAAAAAAACATTTTACATTTTTGTAAACATTGTCGCGCACTTGGCTTTAATGTTTGGCAAGAATGTTTTATTTTCTTTTAAACGAACTCATGCAAAGAGCGCGTACTTCGGCCGGTATACTTTTAATGTATCAGTGCTGCACAGAGTATTTTATAACTATTTAATTAATACTAAATTAAGAACAAGTTTAATAAGTATTAACGACTTCCATGGGCTTGTTCTACAAAGCAAAGTTTTATAAGGAATGCTTATGATTAGAAATTGACCCTCTGAGTTATTTTTCTATATTTAGCAGATATCCATATTTTGTCTTCTAAGCAGTCACCGCATTTTGCAATATGTTCAATTTAAAAATTAGAGAAAGGAAAAATAACGTAATAATTGTCCTATTACTTAGTTAATTTATTTTTTTGCTTAAAAGTAGTATTCAAAATTTAATACTTATGTTATTAATGTGTATGGTTTATAATTAAGATCTCGTATTGTAGCTTTAGCGTCAAAGTGAATTATTGCATTTAGTGCATTATTAATGTATAAGGGGAGGCGCGATAAAAATTGTTATTGAAAAGGGGGCCCCAGTATTGAAAGTTTGAGAAGCACTGTTATAAACAGATCAAAGGATTACCTCAGGTTGGTCCAGCTAGTAATTGTTTAGTGAACCTATATTTACATTTTTTTGAAATAGATCATGTTGTAAATGATTCTTACTTAATTTATCGTTATATAGATGATATAATAATTTTTGGTAAAAATAGTGAATACAAACCAAAAATTACATTCTACCCTGATTATCTCACACTCCTTAAAACTAACTTCAACTCTAATAGGGTGGAATTCTTGGATTTAGACTTGCTTCTTATATTAACAATAATATAGTCAGTAACATTTTTGACAAAAGAGATTCGTTTAAGTTCCATATAATTAAAATTCCCGTATGGAACAGTAATTTACATATATCAATTTGCAGAAATATCATTTTGAATTTTTTATTTAGAAATGATAACTTAACTACCCACAAAATAGATAAATACAATAATATAAAACAATTTTTTCAATGTTGTTTAGATCATGAATACCCTTTTAATTTCTTAAGAACTTATATTCATCACAAATACATTAATCGTCTTGCTACTTCGAATTCCAAAACCACCACACAACAATAGGATTTCAAAGTCAGCATGTTAGTGGTCTTGCTGTGAAGATTATATCATAACACTCATAACACAGTTTACATTTTTTCCACACACATCTTGAACATCTTACACATTGTTGACAACCAACCAAATTAGAGCCTAGCAAATTTACATTTTTGACAATCAACCAATTCAAATTCTACCGTATTTGACTGTCGTCTTTTTTTATACCTGTCTTTGCTGGCTGGTTTAAAACTCAGCTCAAAAGATGTGTTTATTTATTTTCGAATTTTTTAACTTGGTGAATAATCGATTTTCATTAATGTCAAGACGCTTGATTCTCCTCGTAAAAGCTCTGTGAGTAAAGAAAATTTGTTAAATTATTTCTTGAAAGATACTTTTCTTATGTAATTGTTTTAGCATTTTTCTACTTTTCTTACGTAATTATTTTGTGATTTTTCTGCATTAAGAGTTTGGGAGAGTTTGTTACATAATAGTAGTGATTGGTTTTATCATGCTCTCTGAGTTATCCATACTCTGAAGTTTTGTTTATTTTATTTTATTTGATTTTCCTACCGAGTTGCAAAGGGGGAAGGTTGGCGCCTTTAAACTAGTTTAACCCCACTTATTCGGTCCTAAGTCCGAAATTGCTTTCTGACTCGCTAGTTTCTGCTTTTTTGTAGTTCTTTTATTTCTCTATAATTTTGTTCTTCATGTTCTGCTTTTATATTCTTATTATGCTATTTCTTGTTATGTTCTTTATCTATTATTTATTGTTTTTGATAAATAATACATATTTCTTTTATATATATATATATATATATATATATATATATTTGTATATATATATATATATATATATATATATATATATATATATATATATATATATATTTGTATATATATATATATATATATATATATATATATTTATATATATATATATATATATATATATATATATATATATATATATATATATATATATATTTATATATATATATATATATATATATATATATATATATATTTATATATATATATATATGTATATATATTTATATATATATATATATATATATATATTTATATATATATATATATATATATATATGTATATATGTATATTTGTATATACACTGCTGGACAATTGCTAAGGACGGATAACACTATCATCCATAGCAACCACAAAATGAAAGGAAGCAAAATGTCGAAAATTAGAATAAGTGCGGGATATTAGTAAGAAGAAGTATGAGTATGCAAATTTTTTTTCCACGTCTGTTCATCACGTGATAGCGTTCATAAGAGCTTTAAAGGTTTTGACGCGTGTGGACAGTTGTTGTTTCAAGTCAAAGTTTTACAGGAAAGATTTAACAGACGAACTTAAAATTTGTGGCATGTCTTCCCGACATCACATAGATGATTTCATGCGTGGCCGAATAAATGGAAAGATCGAAGAAGGGCGAAAAATAACAGATGTTGCCAGGGAGTTCGGCATCGCTCACAGCGTTGTTTCACGGCTGTGGAAGTCATTTAAAACTACTGGAATGTGTAGTAGACGGCACGAGGGAGGTCATGTTAGAAGTACGACGCCTGCGGAAGACAGATATATCGTCCTATCAGCAAAAAGGAACAGGCGCATCACAGCTCAGCAGGTGGCAAATCAGTTTCTTGTTGCCTCAGGAAAGCAGATCTCCCGAAAAAGTGTTGCCAGACGTTTGAGGGGAGGAGGACTATACGCACGCAGACCTGTTGCGTGTGTCCCATTGACCACACAGCACCGTACTGCCCGTTTGCAATGGTGTCGTGAGCATCACAATTGGACTGAACAGAACTGGGCATGCGTACTATTCTCAGATGAGAGTAGGTTCAGTCTGTCATCGAATTGTACACGCCAACTGATCTGGTGCGAGAATGGTACTGCTTATCGTCCAGAAAATATCCAGGAAAAGGACCGATATCCGACATGCAGTATCATGGTGTGGGCTGGCATCATGATCAATGGCCGCACACGCCTACATGTGGTTGCGAATGGGACTATGGCGGGCCAACGATACATTGATGAAGTTCTACTTCCTCATGTTTGTCTATTCCGTGGCGCTGTCGGTGATAAATTTGTTTTTATGGACGACAACGCAACATGTCATCGAACACTCGCTGTTCAGGATTGTCTAGACAGCGAGAGTATTCAACGTCTCGTATTGCCAGCGCGTTCTCCAGATCTATACCCCTTTGAAAATGTGTGGGATGCTTTGGGGAGGCAAGTTGCTGGTCGAAACTATCCTCCGACAACAAGAACACCCTCATCCGTGCACTCACAGAGGAATAGGATAAATTGCCTCAACAGCTGCTGGATAATGTTGTGCAAAGTATGGTACGACGTGTGAAATGTTGCATCACACTCCACGGTGGACATATCCCGAACTGATACCTTTCTTTAAGGTGCCTGCTGACTTTTTGATGCATTGTTCCATTTCTCCGTAAACAGATCAAATGGACATTTATTTTTCTTTCAGATGTTTCACAGCTTTTGTACTTTCTAGAACAATAAATATTCTTTATTCTAATGTCTGAACAGTGTGGCAACTATATTTTATCCAACTAGGCCTCATGTCTCGCTTAATGTTATGCTACATAGCAATTTGTGATCCGTCCTTAGTAATTGTCAATTGTCCAGCAGTGTATATATATATATATATATATATATATATATATATATATATATATATATATATATATATATATATATATATATATATATATATATATTTGTATATATATATATGTATATATATATATTTGTATATATATAGATATATATATGTATTTATATATATATATATATATATACAAATATATATATATATATATATATATATATATATATATATATATATATATTTGTATATATATATATATAGATATATATATTTGTATATATATATTTATATAAATACATATATTTGTTGTATATATATATATATATATATATATATATATATATATATATATATATATATATATATATATATATAAGACGCATTTGTTGTCTGTTTGTCTGTTCCCTCATTACTTTCCCTCCAGTAATCCTTAATTAATTCAATATATATATATTTTTTTTATATTTTAGTACTTACATTTTTTTTTTGTTTATTATATACTGCAAATATTTTTTTTTGCACATTGCGATGTCTTTGGCAAAATTAATCAGTTGTATTTTTCTTAAATATGTTTTTTTATCTGTGTTTGACAATTTTAAAATTTTGTTTGATGTCTGTCTGAAATGCAAATAGCAAAATAAATATTTTACAATATATATATTGTGTTTGTACGAAAATGTTTATACTGATTTATTCAAAATATTGAGTCGCCTTTTATTTTTTATATCTTTTTAAGATTTAATTTTATGTTATAACTCATGTTATGGCTCAGTCAGCTTTAAAATACTGGTACACCATAAAGTATGTCATGAAGCTTACAAAAGTAATAATACACAAGAATTCAAACAAATCTATATGCATATAAGACGCATTTGTTGTCTGTCTGAATAAACTTTCTCTTTCACACTACATCATTTGGACAAATTTTCAAAATTTGTTTGTGTGGTTAGTAATTAATTATAATGCTATAATTTTAATTGGATAGGCATATATTGCATTTTTAAGTATATAAAAATAGTTATAACTACTGTACTGTATTTTTTTCACTGAGAGAATATTTACGTCGCACTGTTCAGCTACATGAGGGCTTTTGGCGAAGGACCACATAATTTTGAACCATGGTCAAGTGACGTGGACGACACCTGAGCTGGCACCCCCTTCTCCTAACTACCCCGCCACACCAATTTAGCAGGAATATTCTACCAATACTTAGCTGGAATATTTTTTGAAATCCACTCTTCCAAGATATATGACAGCACGGGTTCTATGATGAGTATTTCAGCGGGGAAGGCAAATAGTTTTGTAGCAGATATTACATTTTACGCGGCCTGTGTTTTCAGCGGATTGCAAAGATTATCATTTTTGTCCCTCAAAAATAGTTAATGTCAAAATTTAAGTGTCTTATGTTTTTGTATGTTTATGGAGACTTTGAAAACGACTTGACTATTTATTTTAAGTGAATGGTATATATAATTAATTTTACAGTGGAATATATTTAATTAATTTTTTAGCTCTAACCGATTAAATTTCCATAAGTGGAGTATTTTGTTTATGTTTGTCCATTAATTTTCAATGTAGTGACCTAAAAAAATATTGCATGAAAAAAATTGCAGTAAATCATAATGCGGTAGATTAAGCCAGTGTTTCTCAAAGTGTGGTGCGCGCACCCCCGGGGGGCGCGATGACCCTACAAGGGGGCTCGAGTTTATCGAAAATTTAAAGATTTTTTTTTAAAAAAAATAACCGGAATGAGAAGTAAAACAAAATGCTTTCTTCCATAATAAAAAAATACACACAACAACACTGACATAATTTATGTTTATTATCTGGTTTTTTTCCCGTCATCAAATAGCTGTCTTTGATCCCAAAATCAAATTAAAGAAAAAAAAACATTTTGTTTAATTTGATGTATTTCCTCAATGAGAGATTTTTTTATTACGTTTTAACATAAAATGTTACTTGTTAAAAGAAAAAACGAAACCCAGACCCTGAGAAAAATTCTAAGAAGATAAGCAATCCATCACTGTAATTATTATTGAAATACTGTACATTAGTTGTAGAAAAAGAAAAGGAAGAGATGATTCACTTTTCAGCCAGGCTGCATAGTACGTTTGCTAATCATTTGATTGACCTTCAAACTTATGGCATGGTTATTCAATATTAGTTTTATGCGTTTGCTTTTCGCTTAGGGAAATTGTAAATAATACAGTTTTACGATATTTGGAAAAGAATTGATTGATTTAACATTTCTGTAATATTAGTGAAAAGTGTCTCTGATTTGCGTCCTTTATTATGGTCTTGTACTTTTGAATCATTTTAGTTCAGTTTTATTGGATTTTTTCTCAAATCATCAAAGAATTAAATAGTCCTTGAAAAAAGGTAAGTATACTTTCTATAAATTAAAATATTCACTAGAATTCCGATTTGTATCGTGTACAGTAAAAATAATTATAAACAAATGAGGCGTTAGTATCGAGTACGCGCCTGCTCCCGGGTTAAAACATTTTGAAGTGTTTTCGCTTTAAATGTTAAAAAGTAGCACGATTATTCTTCATCTTTTTCATTATTTAACATTAAATATAAATGCTAATTCTGTGAGGTTTAAAATTACAGTTCTTTTAAACAGTTATTTACAATTATAGCATTTATCTAAAAAATCATTTTACATTTTTGTATACAATGTCGTGCACGCAGTTTTACTCTGCAGTTCAGCTATTATATCAAGAATAATGTTTTAATTTTTTAAAAAATGAACTCTTGCGAAGAGTCGGTGTTTCAGCCAGTATACGTTTAATGTATCAGCACTGAAAAAGGTATTTATAATTTATTTCTTATTATTAAATTTGGCCGCGGTAGCCGAGTGGTATAGGTATTGGATCGTAGCTTGCCTTGTCACGAGTTCGAGCCCAGTACCACTAAATTCCCACCGTGTAGGGAAGCGATGCATGTTAAATCTGTCGAGAGCTGAAACATCCTCCCGGAGAGATGAGGTTAGGAGAGAAAGGTGCCAGCTCAGGTGTCGTCCACGTCACTTGACCTTGGTTCAAAATTACGTGGTCCGTCGTCAAAAGCAAAAGCCCTCGTGCAGCTGAACAGTGCGACGTTAATATTCAATCAATCAATTAATCTTATTACTAAATTAAAAACTAGTTTAATAATTATTAGGGACTTACACGGGCTTGTCTTGTACAGGAAAGTTTTTCAAAGGGAGGTTTAATATCAGAAATAGACACTTTGAGTTATTTTTCTATATTTAGCTGAGATCTATATTTTGTCTTCAAAGCATCCACCGCAGAAAATCCGGTTTAACAAAGGTAGGATTTTGAAAATGGTAATAGTATACGAAGTGCTTTTGTTTTCAGTACAGATAATTCCTCATCCACCTCTACCCAAAATTCAAAGAGAGATTTATTAGAAAATTGCCTTTTAATTTTTTTCACTGGATGTGAAATCTATGAAGATTTCATCTTCGGAAGCTGAGTGCTCTTGTGGAGTATCTTGAAATAGATCCCTAATCCACACGTAAAAGGCTACCAAGCTGTCCTCATCCAGAAAATACTTTTTAAAATTCTTTTCCAACATAGCTAAATGATTTTACATGTTTTAAAAACAACTTTCACATGTTGTTCTACAGATTTGTAAGTTTTAACACATATCGAGCTGGAGCTTTTTTTCCCATCATTTACTTCAGTAGTGGTAAATCCAAAATTTAAGTATTTTTGAGAAGATCGCCTTGATTTAATTTTTGGAACCATGCTCGTTCGTCTGTGTACTTGTTGATTCTTTATTATGGTCGAATGTTTGCTTACGACTTAGAAATGTATGTATGATATTGTTTTAATCTACTGCCGTAAATATTTAAGTACCGTGAATTACAATTAACGTGGAAATTAAAAAAAAATGTACATTGAAGCTAGATTCGGTAGCTATAAGAGTATCGAGTCGACCAAAACTGACTGGAATTGTACGAGGAAAAGCATTTTTACATGTTTTGCGCAGAAGTCCGATAGGTTGCCCAGACTCACGCAAACGTACCCTATAATGCCAGATGTGATGAATATGATAGAGAGCAACATAGACTAGACTATTTTTCTAATGACTTTTGTACTTTGAGAAATGGAGGCTGAAGGAAATAAATGTTTAATTTAATATTTCTTTTGCGATCTGTTCCAATTTAAAAATTAGAGAAAAAATAACATAATAATTAGTAAGTAATACATATTTTAAGTATTTTTCTTAAAATATATATTACTTAAAATTTACATATACAAAATTTAATATACTTTTTGTTTTAATTTGCACGGTTAATAATTAAGATCGTATTTTAACTTTAGCGTCTCTCTCTCAAAGTGCATTTTTATTGCAGTAAATACATTATTGTTGTATCCTCCAGAGGGAATCCTCCACGAGGTTAGCACGATGTGGCCTGCTGTTATTGTCCATTAAATTAAAGTCATCTCCGATTGCTGCAGCGTAAAGGACTACAATAGGTCTGCATCACGAGATAAACCCCTGCGAGAGTCAGATCTTCGGATGTACCCTTGTACCACGAGAAGAACCCCTACAAAATTCAAACAGCACCAGGTTGCTACTACAAAGCCGAGGAACTGTTACGCCGGACGCTCCAGACATCGATTTTCTTGTTTTTTCTCCCTCCGTGACGTGGACAGCCGTCCGTGAACCAGGAGTCCGTGAGTGCCTGTTGAGAGGAAGACGAGTCTGTTGGAACTTTTGATATATTTTTTGTGTACTTCAACATGGACATTTTCCTCAATGAATTTTTCTTGTGTTGGAACTGCTGACGCTATTGCATTTTTTATTTACATGTACTACAATGAATTTTTTTGTGTTTCTTTATTTATAGTTTTATTAATCTGAAAGAGAGGAGGAGTGATTGGAGGCCGCCGGCCCCTTGAGATACAGTTTTAATTTTTGCATTTGCCCTGTTTACAGGAAATAGGGATTACACAGGAATGTGGGTGCATCGAGGTTCATCGAACTTATGGCCGGCAAGGTTGTGTTCTTGCGTGGACTGTTGAGTCCAATCAGGGTGGTAGATTTGATGGTAATGAATCCGTAGCGGATTCTTTTTGAAGTGGTGCGTTCAGCTTTAAAAGCACGTACAGGTCATTTTCTCGGGGCTTTTTTCCCTCTTACGTCTGGCAGAAAAAAACCTCCCGTCAGAAAGCGAACTCTCTGCCCGAGGTCTCCGCTCCTCTCCTCTCAGATAAGTACCACCCTTGTAAATTTAAACGTTTTTTTGCCAATATGTTAATCAATAAATATAATTGTTTACCACTATACGATCAGTATTAATTAATTTCATTAATTTATCATTTAGAATTAATTTTAACTTAAGTCATGACGCAATGTTAAAATAAGAATCTGGGTTTAGGTCAGGGAAATTAAATGAACCAACTTTAGCGTCGCATTACTACGCTATCATCTTTATTATTGATCATAATTCAAAATCGAACAAAATATTTCAATTAAAGCCTTTGATTAAACTAAAGCGTTATATTAAGTCACCTCAACCACACTGCTTAGCTGAATCACATATAATTTTTGATATTTTTATCATAGAATATTTATTATATCAAAAGAAATTAGCATTCAAGCATCGTATATCAAAGAAGTGAGTTATGTGCCTACATTAAAGTAAATTTTTTGAGGATTGATAAAAATAGGCAGAAAGTACATAATAATTAACCCTAATACCGATGATTTTAATATGTTCATGCATACCTTATTCATTGAAAAACAAATTTATATAATTAAAAACTTGTTTAGTCTTCACTAAAATAAATTATGATCATAATTTTGTTAAATGTTTATTTGGCAGTTGTATTTATATAATAATGTTTATTTCTTTCCTACCGTATGAAATCATGCATAACTCTACAGTACACTTATGTCAAAAAATGGTATGTATTTTATTCTCGCAGTAAATCTGTTTGCTTTCATTAAATTTTTTTGAACTTTTGTGCAAAAAAACGACGGACATAATCATGGACTACAGTAAAAATATCTAATATAAATTGCCTTTTATTTAACTTTTCTTTCATCCAAGTCAATTAATTCTTACCTAATTTGCCCATACACAATACGGGCTACCGAAAGCTGGTCACGGCCGGTTTGCCCGCACGGGTACGATCAGTACCCGCGTTATACAGGCTTTGAGATTTTCTTCTTTTTATCTTAGATTTGCACATATCTCTAATTCAAGTAGTGAAATTATTAATGTCAAAGTTTTATAAGAGATACAGTTTCTCCATGGTACTAAAACACCTCTCATCCGGGATTTTCTTACTGATGAAGGCTGGAATTTTTTATTAAAGGCAAAAATTTAAATTCAACTGCAATAACTATACGGGATGGCTTCGTCAGTGTACAATAAAGTTTTCTAGGAGATAGTTGCAGGAATTCTATCACCAGCAAATCAAAAATCAAAATAGTCTCAAGTGAATCCAAAATTAGTTCACTCATAATCAGCAGAACATTTTAGAACCGAATTTTGAAGAAGGAATTCCAACTTTATATGGAAAGGACGTAGATAAAGTTGAGATTCATGTGGACAAAAGCTCTAGCAGCACGTCTAAGTCAACTGCCTATTATTTAGCAAGTAAAGCATCAGAAACAGGAATAAAGTGTATCCCATTTTACGAAATGCGTGTATAATCACATTACGCTTCTGCAATGAACTTTTGTGCTTTCGATTTATTAAAATGATCTATAAGAAAACGGAATCCAAGAGCACTGAACGGAAGCGGGGAAAATGTCATAACAGTATTAAGAAACAGTATTAAGAAAAAAGTTTACTTTCATGGAAAACTCATAGAGCTATTTTCAAGAGTCAGGGCTATTAGATACAAGCAGATTTCCCCCAAAATATGGTATTTACAGTTAAAAATTAACTTTCAAAATTGTTTCCAGAAAGAGTGAATGGCCTTGTGTATAAATTATTCAACTCATTGCTCATATTTTAAAACTGTAATTTACATCTATTGTGTAGCTCTATTTTTCTATAAGCATGAAAAAAAATACATTTGAAGTCTTCATCTCCGCATTTTAATTTGTACTCCAATTTATTTTCTCTTTAAACACAATATTGCTAATAACTTTTTCCTTTTAATCCCACTACACTTTGCCAGAGCAGCACATACAATTGTCTATGAGTATAAATATTCTTTCATATATTTTGTTCTCAGTTGTGCTTAGTTCTCAATCGTTCGTACCACAAACGTGCTCCTTCAATTTTGGGATACGCATTTAGGATGTAATTTTGTGTTAATCTTTGAGCTTGAAGTAGTTGATTGAACTGGAAATAACGCTTTATTGCCAATTTGTAACCATAATATTGAGCAGGACTCAACGCCTTTCTTGTGTTTGAAATAAATGAATAAAGTTATTATATCATCACGAATAAACTTTTTTTTATATTTAGAGAGAATATTATTTGCAGTATTGATTAATTTTTTCAGAAAATAAATATGCTTGAAATATTTTTGAATTAAGAACAGAAATACAAAATTAATTCACATATAGAACTTTAATTTTTAAAAAAAGCATACTTTCTTCTTCTTAAAAATTAATAATATTTAAAGAACTGGAGTTATAAATCTTTGCAATTCATTAGTGTTTAGTCCAAAAAAAAATAGCAACACTTCTCGTATTCGCAATTCTTATGGCAGCTGGATTAAATCCATGTTGCTATTAATAACTCTCGAACTTCTAGGCTGTAGTAATAAGGAGAAAACCTAACTAATGAGATTAATTAAGCTCTGAAAGCCTTAAGTTCAGCTTAGAAAATCACAATAAATAGTATCATAAAGTAGAACATGTGCCAAAAAGCTAACATTCTAAAGTTTGTTCAAATTCAATATTCAAATTCAGTAAAATTCGGAACAAAATTTTATAAACCCATAAAAAATTACTTTAAGCATAATATTAAGTTGAAAATCCTTGGTTTTTAATGCATAGTTAAGAATCAGTAGAGTCCCTTTCATTGCATTTTTAATTATAACATAGAAAATTTTTTATTAATATATATATAGATATAGCTTAACTAAAATGTTGTTCAAAATAATTTTCTTTAAATTTTGAATTTCGTTAGCTCATTAAACTAGCAATGGAATTTATTAAACTAGTATGGGAACATTTGACCTCACAAAATCAATAATTGAATTATTCTAAAGAGATTAAGGGCCATGAGATAAAATGTTACGGAATTAAACATCAAAACGAATAAATGTAATTTAAAATTTTTAAAAAAATCACTTTCTTTTCGTAAACATTTTTATTTTTTACATATATTTAAACAATATTTCATATTTCAGTGTTGTTTTTGTTGTTGCTAATCCTACAAGATTAGAAGAAGTCAGACAAGTTCCGTTAAATCGTTAACTTTTAAAAAGTCCAGCACAAGAAGATCAGTGTAGATATTTTTTATTTTCAGATCCCTGCCACGTATTATGTGTTCGGGGGAAGCCTGATGATCTTCACACTTTGCATATATTAAGAAGAATGTTCTGTTAGCTGAGAATTTGAGGCACTTGATGTGACCACTAGCAAGGCGAGAGAATGAAGTCTGAGAGCATCTGCCACACTTATATATAAGGGCTATGACCCGACCGGGTCTATTACCCACATACCAATGATGAATAGGAGGCACCCTCAATTCTACCAAACTTTGAGATTTTTTTAACGAGAATAATTCGAGATACGAGTGCATATGAAGGAGGGAATGTGCAGCTTCTGTTGATCCAAGGATCGGAAAACCAGATGGTAGAAGTCTGACTTGGCTCCAATGCCTGCTGATTTTAGCTGGGAATAACGGAATGGTCTTTCGTTTAGTGTGAGCGTGACAGGATTGAACTCCCAACTAACTTCAACCATTCCGCCCAGGAACACCTTCTCGCCACGATGAGACAATCAGCAGGACATGGGAGAGATAATTCAGTGTTTAATGCTTTAATTAGTATTAATGAATCTTTGTCTTTCAGTAATGTGTTTGATATTTCATGAAGATTATTTCAGAATCATTTGCAAAATCTTAAAGAATTCTATATAATTATGAACGCTTTTCCGAATTACTAAAACTACGTACCACTAAGATTCTTTAAAATGACTTTTTCAATTAATTAAAACCGTAAAATTAAAATTTATTTAAAGACAAATTATTAAAAGTTTTTTTAAATGCAGTGGATTCTTTTAAATACTTAAACTTGGAATTTCGCATTGCATATTAAATTCTAACGCATTTCAATACATTTATCACTATTTATAAAAATAATTTCAGATAAAACATAACTAAATCTAATCTAATAGAATGAGAAAAGCTTAGCTAAACTAAAAACATCATCTCATTAGCATTATTTTTTCAGTGTTGTATCAAAGTTAAATATAAAGCTCACGTAGGGTAAATGTTTGTCTTCAGAACCTTGCGTTTATTTAAACTTGTTTTGTAAAGATCAAACAACCTAAGAGTGTGCTAAGGATTTAATCGATTTAATAAAAAAACATTTACAGTTAGATAGTTTTAAAGTAATTTCAATTATTTGTTACTAGTTTGAGAGATTCATTGGTCTGATATTTCAAACAGAAGATTTTTTTCTTGTAAAGTCTCTTAAGTTTTTAATTTCTCCAGTAGATATTTCTGATAAAGTTTGCGTGTATCCGCTAATATTGATAAATGAAGTATAAAAAGAAGATAAAGATAAATGAAGTGTTTTGACATCCACCGTTAAAATATTTTAAAAGATAACTTAAGCCTCTCATGTGAGTGGGAAAAGTATCTCAAGTAAAGCGTCATGAATGAATTTTGTATTTTTAACTGAAAATTTTAGCAATGGAACTTTTATAGTAAATTTGAGAAACGGTGACAATCCTACTTTTGTAATGTTAAAATTTTTATACTTATTTCTTAATTTGTTGATACTAAGATGTTGTTTAACACATCTGTAATGACTGGTTACTGAAACGTCTCTACAAAGTAACACGGTCTATTGGCAGAATGCCAAAGAGAACCAAATTCATCCGAAAGAGGTTCAAAGCTACAGACCGATTCCCTAAGAAAACAACCACTTCCACGCTCAGTCTTCATTGAACAAAATCTTAGCTGACATTTTTCACAGAGAAAAGCATAATAAATTTATATAATACAAATAAAGGATAAATTCGCAATGTGTATAGATATAATTGCATAATACACACACAAAGCTGAAATAATAAAAACATTTATGATAAACACGATAGGTAATATCGATTCCAGCATACTTGAAATACAGCATGAACAATAATAATATTCAAATGGATCGTACAAATTCAAAAAACCATTCAACCTCGTTGTTTTGAACTGTGGGTAAGTGTTCAGAATGACACTAGAGCTGGCAACCCCCTCTCCAAGCTTCAACACCCTGCCAACGAGATAACTTTGCGCTCAACAATTTTAACGTGCTTTAGGACCTCTACACAGCGCATCTTCAACAGGACTAGGATTGAATTCATGCCAAGCCTGCTATGAGCCCAACAATTAGGCCACTGTGGTCGCACTGGAGCCTCTAGTTAACTAATTAGCTAAGATAATGGACAATTGGGTGCATGGAAATGATGTTATTACAATTTACACCGCTGCTAGAATTCTTAATTTTACAATCGCCTGAGATCCTGGTATCAGTTTGAATCCGAAAATTTAAAAAGAAGAAGACATTTTCCACATTACTCATAGGTAACAATTGTTGTGCAAGATTAATTTCAGGCTCTTTCGGCCTTAAACAGAAGAAGTACTGATACACTTTAAGTAATATCAGAATATTATACTGCAACACAGATCTGAAGATCTCTACACCAGGATGCGCAGACGTCTTCGCAATCAAGGACTTAGCAAAGCAACATCTTGCCTCTTAGATCATACAATATTATTTAGACCAGATTCTTCACGAATGAGTGTCAATTTACTTTTAAATGATAATTGCCATCGATTGTTGTAGCAGAAACGACAGGGCTCTAGCTTGAATTTCAATCTATCATGATTGGGAGATAAAGTTATTGAGGGGAACTACATTTAGGCTTTTAATTTCCATTGCTGATTTGATTGTAGTACGTAGAATAATTCTGATTGGAATATTGAAATCAGATCCTCATTTAATATAAGATACATCACATACTTTTGCTTATCACGATAAATTAGTTTTAATGAATGGTAACTACTGAACTCTCATTTTGAAGCAAATTCGTATAACCTTGCTCGTTCTTAGGACCTAAATCCGATGATTTATGTTTGCAACTAGCTCAACAAACGCTTTTATTCGTAGATCTGTTACAAGGTCATTCAGTTAGCTCTAGTCCAGTGTTTCTCAAAGTGTTGGGCGCGCCCCCCTGGGGGGGCACGAGCATATCGAAAATTTAAAGATTTTTTTTTAAAAAAATAACTGGAAAGAAGTGAAACAAAATACTTTTTTCCATAATAAAAAATACACAACAACACTGATATAATTTATGTTTTTCATCTGGCGTTTTTCTTTTTTAACATAAAATATTACTCGTTAAAAGAAAAAACGAAACGCAGACCCTGAGAAAAATTCTAAGAAGATAAGCATTTCATCCCTGTAATTATTATTGAAATACCGTACATTAGTTGTAGAAAGAAAAGGAAGACATGATTCACTTTTCAGCCAGGCAGCATAATACATTTGCTGATCATTTGATTGATCTTCAAACTTACTGTGTGTGTGTGTGGTATGGTTTCTACATTACTTCCGTCCCATCTTTTATGTATTTGTTTTTCGCTTAGGGAAATTGTAAATAATGAAGAGTTTTACGATACTTGGAAAAGAATTGATTGATTTGAAGGATTATTTGGCTAAGATTTATTTTTAAGAGTAATCTCAAACATATAAAGCATAGTGAAAAACGTCATAATCCATTTTAGAGCTTCCGTATTTTTTTCTGAATACACTTTTAACCCGGGAGCGGTGGTGTGGGGCATCTGTGATCTCTATTGAAGGAAGTTGAAACTGATGAAGCAAAATAATGCATATTATTCATGATTGAGAAACACGATGAACATGAAACGAAAGGAAAATTTTCAAATGCTTCCCTAAAGAACTCCATCAACTGAAATATGAAGCCATACGTGTACCACAAGGTTCAGTTTGCCTTGTCAAAAAGACATAAAAAAGAAAAAGATCAACTTGATATTTGTTGATCGCCAAAGGTGTCAGGAGTTCGAGCCCAGTACCACTAAAGACCCATCGTGTATGGGGGAGCTGCACGTTAAATCTATCGAGAGCTCAAATGTCATCTTGTTGGAGTGGTGTGGTAGTTAAAATAGGCCAGCTAAAGTATCGTCCTCGTCAACCATTGTTCAAAATTACGAGGTCCGTCTCTAAAAGCCCTCGTGTAGCTGAACAGTGCGACGTTAATATTCACTCACTCGATCATGAAAGCTCATTAAAACTACAATTACTTGAACAAAAAATGACAGCTTTGCTAGAAAATAACATTTCTGTAATATTAGTGAATAGTATCTCTGATTTGCGTCCTTTATTAAGGTCTTGCACTTTTGAATCATTTTAGTTCAGTGCTTTATTGGATTTTTTCCCAAATCACCAAAGAAAAATTGAACATTCCTTGAAAGCCGGCAAGTATACTTTCTCTTAATTAAATTATTCACTGGAATTTTCTGATTTGTATCGTGTAGAATAAAAATAATTATAAACAAATGATTGGGGTGACTGAGTCCCCCCGCACTACCAGTAGCGTTCGTATCGAGTGTGCGCCTGCTCTCGGGTTAAAACATTCACCATCCGTCTCTACCCAAAATTCAAAGCGATTGATTACAAAATTGGCTTTTAATTTCTCACTAGATGTGAAATCTATGAAAATTTCTTCTTCGGAAGTTGAGAGCCATTCTGGAGTATCTTGAAATAGACTTCTAATCCACTCGTAACTTACTACCAAGTTGTCATCATTAAGAAAATACTTTTTAAATTTATTTGCCAACATGGCTAAATGATTTTACATGGTTTTAAAAACAACTTTCACATGTTGTTCTACAGATTTGTAAGTTTTAACACATAACGAGCTGGGGCTTTTTTCCTCATCATTTACTTCAGTAGTGGTAAATCCAAAATTTAAGTATTTTTCAGATTATTTCCTTGATTTAATTTTCGGGACCATGCTCGTCTGTGTACTTGTTGATACTTTATTATCGTCGAATGTTTGCTTACGACTTAAAAATATATGTATGATTTTGTTTTAACCTACTGTCGTAAATACTTAATTACCGTGAATTATAATTAACGTGCAAATTAAAAAATGTACATTCAACCTAGATTCGGTAGCTATAGCAGTATCGAGTCAACGAAAACTGACAGGTATTGTACGAGGAAAAGCATTTTTACACGTTTTGTGCAGACGTCCGATAGGTTGCCCAGACTCACGCAAACGTACCCGATAATGCCAAATGTGATGGATATGATAGAGAGCAATATAGACTAGACTATTTTTCTTTTTGAGAATAATATATATAAGTAAGTAATATATATATTTTAAGTAATTTTCTTAAAATATATATTACTTAAAAACAAAATATACAAAATGTAATACTTATACAGTTTATAACTGAGATCGCACTGTAGCTTTAGTGTCAAAGTGCATTTTTATGGCCGTAAATACATTATTGCTGTACAAGGGGGACGCGACAAAAATTATGATTGAAAATTATCTCGCCAGTATTGAAAGTTTGAGAAACACTGCTCTAGTCTGTATTTGTAGAAGTTGCTTCTTTTTCGAGTGTCTGATAATAACAATTGAAATTATAGAAAATTCAGTTCGAATAGATCTTCGTTATACATAATCGTGTTAATTTTTAAGGCTTTTTTCAACTTTTTTACAAGAATCCTCATGTTATGTTTTAACAAGCAATGGACCTTTGAAAAAATTTTAAGTTTTTTGTGTAAATAATTTTTGAGACTAAAATTACAAAATCTAGTAAATAAATAATTACTTAAACATCAATTTTCGATGCGTTCATACTTTTCTTGGTCTTTAAATTTATCATGCTGAATTTTAAATATATATACACTTTAATGTATGAACAATTCATGTAAAAAAAAACCAATTTTTTAAAAAAATACTGTATTCAAATAGTTCAACCGATGTTCACATTGATATTCAACAAATTTAAGTGGTATTCAATAAATAAGTTTTTTTCTACATTCTATAGCTGAAGAGTCAACCCCCTTGTAGCTTTTGTATGCCAAGCCAATGTACCAATATAATTTAGGGTACCCACATAAAAAAAACAACATTTGAAACAGTTTGTTTTCGGCGGAAATGCATGTAGAATTAGGAAATAGAGGCCAAGAAAACGGATATTCAATTTTATTATATATTAATTATGCATAGTTTAAAGTTATTTATTAACATAAAAATAAAGAACATAAAATATAACTAACATATAACTCCTACAACATAAAATTTACAAATTTAAATTTTGCCTTTATTATATGTATTATGTATATTTTAAATGTATTTATTAAAGTAAGAAGTAAACAATATGAAATATAAGTATTGCTTCAATATAGTTTCAAAATTTCGTTCTGGAACCTTTCGTTTCTTCCTCTGAGCTGCTTAATATCGCCATAACAGGGGTATAATTAGTGATTTTGAATTTGATGCATATTACCGAACGTTCAGTTGCCAATGAACTTAAAATAATTTTCATATTAAAAGACTTGATCTCATAGATATGCAGAACTAAAAGTGGAAAATATAGTATTCGGAATTTTTTCTTCAAATACTTAAGTCTCTTTTGCATAGGCATCTATTATTTGCAATTTAAAAAAAAAAAACTATCTATTTATCGTTATAGCTATAGTCTGAATTTTTCCGTAATTCCGTAAAGTTTGCTTTCCATAATTCTGAATGTGTAATTTCAAAGAGTTCCATTTCAAAATTACTTATTTCCATTTACTCAATATTAGCAAATTAGTAGAGTGTAGCGCCAGAGAGAATTGTACCACTTGCTAAACCTGACACGCATACCATAGGTTGTTCTGCTAAAGCTAATGTTTACATTTTATCTGTTATCATAATGTAACTCAAAAATAAAAAAAAAATCAGAGTAAAATAAACTTTATTTATATAAATTGTATAAATAGCGCGTGTATAAAAAATTATGCTTATTAAACTTGGGACAAAAATTGGTTGTAAATTCCCTGTTTGTGACTAATAGTAAATAATAAGATTGAAAAACAAAAACATGAAATGATAATATTACTTATGCAATATTCAAATTCACGAAATAAGAAGAAATCTATGTATTATTAAGATGAATTAGATGAACATGTTTACAAAAATGTAGCTTATAAATAAAATGCACTTAATTTGAATATACCTTGTCATTCTTCGTTGTCGTAAAAATATATGAAACGTTATACCTCTGAATAATGTAATCGATTAGTTGTCAAATTAATGAAATATAAAATGAAAAAAGCGGGTATATTAAGGGAGAAGTGGTATACGTAGCATTTAATTATATTACAAAAAATGCTTGGCAACACCTGAGCCAATGTAAAAGTTCGTTACATACCAATACAGTACAAAAGGTTTCTACAACAAGTAGAAAAATCTAAAAACTTTGAATACTTATATCGACTAAGATTAAAATCAGCTGCCTACGGATATTCAGGACAAAGATAACAATGAATATGACAAGAAAAGAAATAAATGAAAGAGTTTAGAGGTTTTTTTCCCCTCTGAAACATTTTTTCCCTTCATTACGAAAAAGCTGGCACATTTTTATGAAGATAAAAGACACTTAATTATTTATCATGACTTAACTTTTTTTTCATTAATGCGTACTGTCAATATATATTTTTGTCTTGAATATAATTATATCATTTAATAAATTTATCTCTTACTTAAAAAGTGTGTAACCATCATTAATTAATTCATCGCTAGGGTAAATTTAGAAAGTAACTTTTTTCGTCTAAGCAGTAAGAAACGTGTGTTTTCTTAGTTCTATTGATGTAGAATGAATGCAAATATTTTATAAGAAATTCCCTAGTGACGACACTTTAATAGATTAATAAAGTTATGCTATTATTTAGTATCTTAATTAAATATGGTGTTGTGTAATATATCACAAAATAGAGCCAATTAATGTTTGAAACCGTTTATTAAACTGATCGTATTAAGATAAATCTATGTACAATATTTTTACCAACTTATATATAGTTATTTCAAAATAACAACTAAGAATTACTGGAATATTCTTTTGTTACTTTATTAAAAATAAAAACTCCATTCTCAAATATAGAGAAAAAACAGCACACATATAGAAAAACTAAACAATGATTACAATAATTTATCAAAAAGCTATTAAAAACTTTTTCTCTTAATTTTACTTCTTCTTTTCCTAACAGTGTAAAAACTTCCAAATGGGAAAAATTTGCTTTTTTCGGTAGAGGCTGTGAGATATCTTTTGTTGTTATAAATTTAAAGAGGTTTGTGTGGGGGGGGCGTAACTATATAGTAAAGTTGAAAATAAAAGATTAGTTTTAAAAAATTTATTTTCTGAAAGGAAGTAAAACAAAATACATTCTGACATAATAAAAAATAAAATACACATCAACATTGATATAATATATTTATAAATGTAACAACCTCAAATGCATTTCATGATTTATTATTAAAACTAAGTTTAGTACACAAATGTAATAATTTCTAGTGAAACCCATGGGCTTGTCATACAGGAAATTTTATACAAAATTTTATACATTTTGATAATTTGTAAGGAACGTTCAATACATTGATATTGTTTGGATGAGGACGAGAGGAAAATTGTAAATTAAAAATTAGGTCGAAAATGTCCTGAGTTTGAGAAGCACTGCCTTAATAGAATAACAAATGCCCAGTGTATATTTTACAGGGATATGTTTCCATACTTTTTTAGAACACTTTTACAAATAGAATGCACACTAATATACTGTTCATAGAATAAGAATTTAAATAAAAGTCTTCTTACATAAAATAAAAATAATTCTGAGTTATCGTAACAGTTGTTAAAAAAATAATGATAATATTTATAATTTGAATCTTTTAAAATTATAATCTAAATCCAAGGTTTTTTTATCATTATAAAAAAACCTTTAGAGGCTTTCTTAAAAATTTATATATGTATACTTTAAAAAGGTATGTAATTCCAGTTTGAAATCAACCTGAGTTTGATTTGCAAGTAGCATTGAATACATAAGACAATTTTGCTTTTCTAAGAGGTATTGTAATTATATCATGATTATAGAAATTGAGAGATTTTTTTTGCTTAAAAAAGAGAAAAAAGGAAATAGTTCCTTAGGAATGTATAATATTGAATTTCTTATTAAATTTCTAAGAAGTAAGTTGTTTACAAACAATGTACAAAATAAGATAATCCGTAGATAATCTAGGAAGTGCAGCCTGAAAGCATCGTGAACTATTTCTTACTCTTTTTTTCTTTAAAAAAATAGCTTTTAAACTAATGGTTCTAAGAGTAGACAAAGAGAGAAAGATGTTCTTTGAATTTACAAAAGCAATTTCTATTCATTCTTTGCTAACATCTATCTGAAAGTGAGATGTCACAACTACAAGCGCACAGTAGTTTCGGGGAATCGAAGCAATTGATTACATTTGCATACTATTCTACTTTCTTTACAGAATACTGGAAATATCGCAGTTTGAAATCACTCTACTTCACTGCATTGGTAATGAAAATTTTTGTTTTCTTTTTGTAGACTTGATGTATCATTTTTTTCTCAAAATATATTGTTTTTCGACAGTTGATTTACTGCATTTAATAATTTATTCCTTGTGAATTCAAATATTTACCATTCTTTTTCTTTGAAACAAAAAAATATTTTTTCAGAGTGTGAACTTTGTTAACGTTATTATTTAAAATATATAAGAAAAGATAAGAAAGAGTCACACACACATATATAGCTTTTTAATGCAACAGTTACTTCATTGCTATAGAGCGTGCACAATATAGAACGTATTATGCGTTTTTCACTTCTTTTAATTATTTTTTATAATATGTAGTTGCATTATGCTTATGCACTTGTTTTATGCTTATTCATACAATCACACATATTTTGAAGTACTGTATTCTTAACAGAAAAATGATTGTAAGGTTTATAAGTTTCCCAATTTGAGCTCTGAACTGTATAGAGCTAAAGTTGAGGCCATTTGAAGAATATTTTTGTTCTAAAAGTGTAATCTAAAAACGTGCAAAAAAGCAAAAAAGGTAACATATGTTTTCCAAATTGGAGAAATGAAAGATTTTTAGTGTATGTTTATTTTAAAATTATTGTCTTAATTTTCCAAGCTCAATAAAATAAATCCTGATCCTTATTTTGGTTAGTACACCCAAAAACATGTGCATTTTCTTAAATATGATTTTACTTTACATTCACTGACAAAAGTCATTGATAATTATAAAAAACAATAGTTTCAAAGTGAAAGCACACTACTTTCAACTTATATATGATTGTGATATATTGGTACCATGGAAAAATCCTGAACTTCATACTATTAGTTACTATCATAATATTCCGCTCATTCTCGATGGAGATAAAATATTAATTATTTTTCTTAAAAAATATATATTACTATTTTATAATATAAGGAATTTTCAAGTTCAAATTTGTGTTCATTTAGGTTGCATGAGCACGATCTGCCACCCGGACACACGCACCCCGCTGAAGGCGACTTGACAAAAATAACTGCTTTTGTTTTCTTTGCATTAACTTTAATTTTTGGGGCAGGCACTTATTTTTAAAAAGCTGTTATTCTTTCTTTCTCTCGCCGTTTTATTATTAATTGAACATATATTTATAAAGGTTAACTGTAATTATAGTTAAGGATATTTCTGGAATATTCGATGAAAATATATAAGGAAAGAAAATATTCAATTCGCAGAATAAAGCTTTGAGTAGCGTCTAGTGAGAACTGTCACTTTACTTCAGTATGAAATTACCATATTAATTTAATCTACGTGACAATATTATAGTATATAACAAATCTATTATTTTAGAAAGGTATAATATGCCATCACACAAAAGTGTAATGATCAAATATCGATGATACAAAAATTCTATTTAAGAGAATAGGTTCAGAATTTCGAATGCAAAACACATTTTCACTTCTCCCATTTTTATAAAATATCAACTCTTACGCTTCTAATGGTGCAAAAATTATCATTCTACGTGCAGTAAACGTATTTTTAATAATTTTTTTAAAAATGTTTTACCACCTATCAGAGTCCACCTGCCACGCCCACTCATATGTAAACAAACTTTTTTCTACATTGTAGACCCCCAATTTCACTATTTTTTCATTATTATTTAAAATACTTTGAACGGCAACGTCTAGTAGAAGAAATGAAGTGAAGAAAAGGCTTGTATACTATTTGAAACGCGCTGTTTGCATTGGATTTTGAAAGTACTTAATTAACTTTTTATCTCGCTACATTTACTAAAATTTTAAAAGTTGTTATATATTTGCTGGAAAGTTTTGCTTTTTAAACAATTTTTTCTCACAATACCATATTTTAAAAAATAGAAGATTTAAGAAAAGAGGAAGAACTTGTTTGCACATTCTCAGTCAAAGGTAAGTGAATCCATTAACAATTTGAATGTTTCTGATTCAGCCAAAAAGCTGAAATCCTGTATGGATTACAGCAATTTGCTTAGAGAAAATGAAATTTTAAATATGACTTTATAGTCTGAAGCTATAAATATATCTGTTGTATGTAAGGAATGCGAAACTGATTGTATCTGAATTAATTTTTTAAGAACAGTTCAAGACTTGGTCACAGAATTTTCTGTTTCTTGCAAAACTTCTGGATTCAGTCAACCATTTCTTATTACTGATACATATATGGTTTCATGTAATGGAAAATAGTCTAAGTATTATGAAGTCATTACTAGGCTTTCATATGCAATGAGACGCATTTCTAAAGTTGTCTTTTGCGAAAGTTTTGTATAGAGTTATGAGTTTACCAACTCCATCGCAAATATTTAATAAAAAGTAAACAGTATTAGATACAGCCGTAGAGACTGTGACTAAGGTGAATATGCAAATTGTAGCTAAAGAAGCCAAAGATGCCAGCGGACATTCTGACATACCAGTTGCCATTGATGGTACTTGGCAAAATCATGGGCATACATCTTGGAATGGTGTTGTCAATTCAATAAGTGTTGATCCCGGTAAAGTGCTTGATGCTTCAATTTTATCAAGCTTCTGTAAGTGTCACAACTAAATGCATAATGAGAACAGTAAAACTTATCATTATGGAAATGGGAGAAGCATGGACATTTCAGGAGCCATCGAAATCTTCCAACGGTCTTAAAGTTTGCATGATCTACGATATACCAAATTTTTGGGAAATGGTGACTCCAGAGCTTATAAAGCAGTTAACGAGATGCAGCCGTATGGAGATACAGGTATTGAAAAGCTGGAATGTGTTGGCCTTGTTGAGAAACAGATGGTGACTCAACTACAAGCTTTAAAACTAAAAATAAAAGATAAGAAATTAAGTGACAAAAAAACATTGGGTGATCGCGGTAGACTCACAGACGCTGAAAGTGAAAAATTACCGCGTTATTATGGATTAGCTTTTAGAAACAATACCGATTGTATTAATTCAATGAAGTGAGTCATTTGGGCTACATATTTTCATAAAGCATCTACAGATGCATATCCACAACATGGTCTGTGCCCAGCAAACGAAGATACCTGGTCTGAATATAACCGATCAATTACAACAGGTGAAGTATATAAACACAAAAATACCTTGCCTTCAGAAATGCTCGATTGTATCAAAGTTGTGTACAGGGAATTATTTACTCCTAACCTCCTTGCGAAAAGCTTACACAAAAGTAAGTAAAGCTTACACAAAAGCTTGTAAGACACAAAACTGTAACGAGAGTGTTAACAGCATAATATAGTCACGGATAACGAAAAACGTTTTTGTGCAATTGGGCACATTTAAAACTGGAATACTGGAAGCTGTTGCTTCCTATAATCAAAAGTATCATCACTAAATGTCATTTTCTTGCAACATTAGGTATATTTCCAGGTTTTTACATAGCTCCAGCAATCGAAGCAGCTGATCGGGACAGACTACAAAAAGCAAATTATGACATTTTACAAAATTCTACAGAATCAAAGGTGAAAAAAGGCATAAGAAATGTATAATAGAGGATACTTTAGCTGAAGAAAGAAAAAATCCAAGCGATGGAGCTGGTATGCATTAATTACAAGTAAGAGTTTTACTAAAATCCATTTTTCGCAAAACTAACATTTTTACTATATAAGGAAAATGTTTTTCCTAAATTACTGCATTTAACAGCTTATAACTCCCCATTGTTAGTAATTACACTCTAATACATACTTTAATATCAAGTGATTTTTTTAAAAAAATATTCGTACTTAATTTATAGCATTGAACATAATGAAATTTTCATGTTTTTGAAAAGAAAAACAGATTTGTGCAAAAAATATTTTTTAAAAAAATAACTAGACATCTTATCCATAAAAGCTCTGAATAAAGTATGTATTGCTGTCCAAAGATTATTCAGTAGAAATTGCAGATTTTTATTCAATGGAATGTTTATAAATGTTCCTTGAAATATCTATTTTTAACATTTCTCAGATACAGATCCTGTTTCATGAATCTACCCCCTTAAAGTTCACATGAGCAATTTGAGAAAATTGCAGAAAATTAATCCACACTTAAGCTGCAAAGAAGGCTGATGGTTAACTTCTCGTTCATAAAATTGTCTTTTATAAGTTATAGTGTATCACGCTGCATTTATATGAACTGCATAAATAATTACTACCAGCCGGCTGATTGGCTCACCTGAAATAAAAAAATAAAGGATTTTTAATCTGTTAGCTTAAATGCACGGAATGTACTATATCCAATTGAAAATACCAAAAATTGGATTTTTAATAGACTTATGAAGAAAAAGTTTCGAATTTCATGGTTTTTTTTTAATGTTTTTGTTTTAGTTATAAAAAAATAAAAATATTGAGGATTTTGAAGTAATCGTAGTCCAATACGTGCGTTTATACGTGCTGAGTCTACCCTATAAAGTTGAAGTCATTTGATCAAATCGTTCTTGAGATATGATGGAGGAAAGTTTGAAAAACGCAAGTTTGAGAAAAATGCGTTTAAACTTTCAAGTCTGATTAAAACTATGAGAATCTTAACTTATCCTCAATTGGTGATGAATGATCTACAGAGAACTCCTTCCTCTGGTATTTCTTTGAAAGCAGATTTTTCAGCTCTTGTATAAATTCTTTCTTATTTAATGGCACCACTCGGTTACCTATCAATGTGCCAAGTGCACGTAGCTATGCGCTTCGCGGCCAATGAGGCATCCCATAGTCTTCATTACAATCAATACTACTACAAAATATTCGTTTAAAGATTGTAACATATAAGTGTGCTGCAATTTCAACGATCTTAAGGCCAGAGTGTAGATGCTTTGGAACAAAAGTCCAAATCAATGAATTTATAGATTTGTTATGGTTTTGCGTCTCTGCGAGAAAGATAAATCAATTTTACAAGTCTTACATATTACAATTTCAGAAACAGCAGCAAATACCGAAACAAACTCCAAAA
Source organism: Trichonephila clavipes (assembly GCA_019973935.1). NCBI lineage: Eukaryota > Metazoa > Arthropoda > Arachnida > Araneae > Nephilidae > Trichonephila > Trichonephila clavipes. Next base: position 48,519 of record BMAU01021068.1, on the reverse strand, counting down.
TGCAATACGCGAAACTTGGAGCGATGGGAACCTACATGTTAAAACTGTGTTTTAGTTTTCTTGCAGAAGCTGATGCAAATTCCGTATCATTTTGGGTGTTAAAGCGGTTTCCACTAAACGTTCGATTTTTTTACGACGAGCATGAACATTTCCAGTCGTACTTCCTTTTCGTCCACTCATTGCGAAAATAAATAATTTGTAGCTGTTGGGCTCTTCGAAGCTAAATGAAGACCAAAACAATTTCAACAAAATATTCAATAACTATACATATTTCCTTTTAAACCTGTACTAACTTATCTATATTTATATAAGAGGGGATCTCAGGCATCAAGCCGACTGTACACAATAGGGCAAGGCTTCGACTGCCAACTCAGCGCTATCTCTGAACAGCTTCTTCTTCTAACTGCTGTATCTTTATAACAACTTCGAATTCTTAAAAAATCACTTTAGCACCATATTCATGACATGTAAAGGAAGCAATTTATACGAAAGAAAAAAAAATCGATTTTCTTATCCCGTCTCATGGGTTAACATCCTTATGGTATGTGACTACCTTCGGAGCACTTTTTTTTTAAATATATAAAATTTCAATTAAATAAACATCTTTTTATTTGAAATGGGACATAAAAGTAAGAATTCCAAAACAGTTTTTACAAAGTTAAAATTAATTTGGGAAATATTGGGAATTATGAGTGATTTTTAGTGAAAAATTGCAGTTGCGGTAAGGATTGTATTGAAAATTCTACTTAATATATTCTTATACTATTTATACAGTACATAAATGACATAATTATCTGTGTTGATAGCTATAAAATTTGTACATACTTCTGAAAGTTTTTCAAATATGTCAATTTTTATGCAAAAACTGAATTTTTTACAAAACACTAATGTTATTTTCTCACAAAAAGTGCATTAAAATAAATAAATATATCAACAGAGATTATATTATAGTCTAAAACACAGATAATACTAATTAAAACATTTTCTGAAAATTTCAAGTTAACATCTTGAAAGGAAATTCCGTAGTGCATTGTGCCGTGAAGAAAAAAAAATTGAGCAACATAGTTTTTCAGGAAATGCATTTAAAGATTTTAATACTATATGAAAAAATTTCTACTAATTTTACACTTTTAAAACTCACTATATTTATAGCTCAAGCTCCTTTTAGCTTCATATAAAACTGATTTGACCTTTATTTTACCCTTTTGTTGTTTTCTGGAGAGTTTTGTAGACTATAACAATTGTTATTTTTAGCGAAATTTTGGTGAAAAATTGTAGTTATGACAAATCTTGTACACAAGATTCTAATAAATGTATTCAAATAATATTTATAGAGTACATAAACAAAATCTTTATATGTGATAGGAATAAAAAAAATTGAAATACTTTTGAAAGTTTTATAAATATTCTAAATTTTATGCAAAAACTCAAATTTAAAAAAAAAATAATGCTTTTTCTTTCATAAAAAAGCAATTAGGTATATAAATATATACACAGAGATTAGTTTTTGATTCATAACACAGATAGAACTATAAAAACATGTTCTGAAAATTTAGATTTAGTATCTTAAAAATATTTTGTGTAGTGAGCTTTATCGTGAAGAAAAATATTGAATAACAGTTTCTCGTAAAACACATATAATAATTTTAACTCAAAATAATTACTTTTCTACTAACTAAACATTTTCAAAATGCCCTATATTTATAGCTTAAGCCCTCTTTAGCTTCATTTTTAGCTAATTTGGACTTTTTTTTGGCTTTTTGTTTTTTTCTGGACAGTTTTCTTGAGGGTAATGACTGGCGTTTCGATTTTTGAATTCTCTCCGTGTCAATTCCCATATAGTTTTAAGTGTCGTTGGATCAATTCCTATACCTAAATAATTAAATACAGACAATAGCCCTAAATAACTCGAATTATATAAGATGACAGCCAAGTATGAACCCAAAAACAAAGTTTTTTTTATGAACAAAAATTTCTTTCTGCAAAACAGCCCACAATGCATTATTAAAGCTTTCATTATTATTTTGAGTCTTGCCCTGGAGGCATTTTTTTAGTAACTCCTTATCACAGATTGCTAAATAAGTAGGCTTTATCATTTTAATCCAGTGTTTCTCAAACTGAAGGGCACCCCCCTGGGGGCGCGATAACCCTACGAGGGGAGCGCGAGCATATCGAAAATAAAAGATTTAAAAATAATTAGTTTACTAGAATGAATTTATACAAAATACTTCCAGACATAATAAAAAAGGCACTCTTACTCTGATATAATTTATAGGCACGCGGGCGCGATATTAAGTCCACAAAAATAAAAACTTCTTCAATAACTAATTAGCTATCTTTGATCCTATAACCAAATAAAAAAACTTTTATTTGATTTGGTGTAATCCCATGATGAGAGATTTTTTTATTACGATTTCTGTTTAAGCCTCACATACAACACTTTCAGAGAAAACAAAGATCCCAGACGCAGAATCAAAAAAATTTAGGAACATAAGAAATTCATCACTGTCATTATTTTTGAAATACTGCACATTATAGCTGTAATCTGTTTGACCTTCTAAGTTATTGGTACAGTTAGTTATGACCCCTCTCTTATGTGTGTTTGTTTCTCATTTAGGGAAGTTGTAAGTAATATATTTCTTTGTTACGCTTTTTTCCATGCAAAAGAGATGATATTTGGCAAACCACGGAGAGCACACATACACACACTTTGAACGATTTCTTGGCCAAGACTTATTTTTACGGGTATTCTATTCATATAAAGCATAACGCGAAAAACGTTTTACACAATTTCATATAATCATAATGAATACACTTTTTACACGAAAGTGGTCGCTCGGGACGCACAGATTACGAAATCGTTAATTCTTTCAAAACTGTTTATTTGTTACCAAAGAAAAATTGAAAAGTCCTTGAAAGTAGGTAATTAAACTTTCTCTTAATTAAATTATTCACTCGAATCACGATTTGTATCGTGTACAATAAAATAATTACAAAAAAAAAAGATTAAGGTGACTCAATAACCCCACTCGACCGTGTATCGTGTGCACCCCTGCTCCCGGGTTAAAACATGTTGAAGTCTTTTCGCTTTAAATATTAAAAATAATACAGTTATTTTTCATCGGAATTTTATATTATTGTTCATTATTTAAAATCAAATATAAATGCTAATTCTATGAGGCTTAAAATTACCATTCGCTTAAAACTAATTATAATTTGAGCAACCGTTTTTAAAAAATCATTTTACATTTTTGTAAACATTGTCGAGCATTTGGCTTTGCTCTCCTTACAATTCAGCTATTATATCAATAATGTTTTATTTTCTTATAAATGAACTCGTGCAAAGAGCGGGCACTTCAGCCGGTATACTTTTAATGTATGAGTGTTGCACAGAGTATTTTATAACTAATTAATTAATACTAATTTATAAGAACAAGTTTAATAATTATTAACGACATCCATGGGCTTGTCTTGTAAAGAGCAAAATTTTTATAAGGAATGCTTACGATTAGAAATTCACCCTCTGAGTTCTTTTTCTATATTTGGCAGATATCTATATTTTGTCTTCTAAGCAGCAGCCGCATTTTGCAATATGTTCAATTTAAAAATTAGAAAAAGGAAAAATAACAATAATTATCCTATTATTTTATTTATTTATTGCTTAAAAGTAGTATACAAAATTTTAATACTTTTGTTACTAATTTATATGGTTTATAATTAAGATCGCCTATTGTAGCTTTAGAAACAAAGTGCATTATTATTGCATTGAGTACATTATTAATGTATAAGGGGGGTGCGATGAAAATTGTGATCGAAAAGGGGGGCGCCAGTATTGAAAGTAAGAGAAGCACTGCTTTAATCACAGAATTTGAAAGGTCTGCTGTTTTGTCCACATATACTTTACCATCACATAATTCTTGTTTATACTTGCACCAGCTGTCTTTCCATGTTGGACATTCCCTATGCATGGGTTTTTGATTGCTAGAGCAGCAGTGAAAGAAGGCAGTTATTACAGAAGATTGCATTTTTTCGTGGTATCCAACATTGCTGCGGACGGCAATCCAATAATAGTTCTGGAGTTTATCGATAAATTTATCAGTTAATTTCCCCTTCCCGCCAAGTCCTTTGGTGATCTTTTTTAGTTTCCTTAAACGTGAGCCTACTCTTTTTGTATATGTCCTATACATTAAAGTTTTGTGACACTGTTTTCACCATATATATCCTTAACTTGTAAAAAGCCATTGGAATCACCATCACCATAGTACTCCGTGTATTGCAGGTCTCGTTTGATTAGTGACCTTTCAAAAATTCTAAAATCTCCAACAGCTTCCATATTTCCAGAGGATCCTTTATAATTTGATTATACATGCTCACATTTCACATTCAATTTACACATTTTACAATACTGAGTCATTACTTCCAGATCTAAAATTTTTCCAGTATCAATGGAAATAACTGAAACATAGCCATTAATTGACATATGGCCTCTCCGCTGCCATGTGCCATCTACCGAAACACCACAAGTTGTACTTTTTTTAAAATTTTGCACTTTTTTAGATGCAGCTTTCATATTTTCTTCAGAAAATAACTGTAGTGCTTCCAGCAGTTTGAGTTCATGAGCTCTGAAGGTATTTTTAGAAATGCATGACAGATTTAAAGTGCATAGCAACTTCTTACCAGCTGTGAATCCTCTGCCAATCAATCTCAATCCAAATACCAATAAAGTATTGAGAGAGAATTTTTTATTTTCTTTAGTAGAAGTAAAGCCAGTCATGAACCCACAATTGCAAGCCACACACAAATTAGAGCAAAGTCCTTCCTTAGAATGGTCTGTCAGTTTCCATCCAGTTGCATAACATTCCGGACAACACAAGATTGAAATAATTCCCATCAAAGCTTGGAAATTAATAATTCTATTCCCTGTAGAACCATGAAATTCAGGTTCAGGCACATCAAAACTGTCAAAAGTGCTCAATTTCGCTTTGCTTGCAGACGTATTATTACTATTAAGTGCTAACTTGGTAAATCTATTACCATAAAACTTTCTCTCTTTTCTCTTTCGATCTAGCTTTCGGCGTTTTGAAATTATTCACAATCAAATAAAACGTTAAAATTAAATGAAAATGAATGAATTAACTGTAAAATTATCAAAGGTAAGTAGTAATTAAGAAGAACGCTTTAGAATGAACAATGAAAACAAACTATAAGCGATAATATAATTGTCATTCAATAAAACAAGCTTGAATAAAAAAAACAATTGCCAGATTAAAAAAATAAGTAACGGATACTTAATAAATAAGTAAAGGATACGTTGATCTATATTTACCATAAATATTAGATATTTATATATTGCATAAAAGTCACGAATAAGACGTTCAAACTTTTTTTTTACATTTTTATGTCTTCTTAAACACCCATTTCCGGTTTACTAAATAAGCTATAACATAGCTTCTAAATATCGTAGGAACTAAAATAAAGTATTTTTGGAATCGAAGCGTATGGGCTATAATATAAAAAGATAAAAAAAATCTAAATTGTTCTCCAAACCGAGGATTTTGGGGTAGTTTCATACCTTAACTCTCTATGGTCCATTTCTTTCTTATTTGCATTGTTTCATATTAAAATCTACTTCCAATTGTTCTTGCTGTTCTGTTCGGAACGATAACCATTATGTGTTTCCATGTCTCCTGAATATGGATTTTCATTTGGCCCCAAACTTATTACACGCCACGAGTCCATGACCTCGAACACTAGGATACAGCTTTCAACAAAGACTCAAAGAGTAATCATACTTTTAGATTAAAACATTTAAAATTATTTATTATTGATTTTGGAAAATACTCATTTTTTTCTTTTCTTTCTGCATTACAACACACAAAACTGTATTGATATATAATAATATTTTAATACAAAGTTACATCTCTAAATTTGTCTAAAATTAGAAGCTTAATTTATATATATTTATAAAATAACATAATTATAAATGCAAGAGTAACCACAGTTTAGACATGAAAATGTTATTTCTTTCTCAATTATGGCATGCATCTCCGAGTGTTTTATCACTTTTAATTAAGAATTGATGAAAGAAATTATATTTGACGTAAGATTCTACTTAAGAAGACTTAATATACCTAAAAACCGATTTAAGATATGCAATTAAAGAAGGGTTACTTTTTAAATGCTTTTTTTATCATTAGCGAAATGATAAAAAGTAACCGTATTCATGTCAAAGCAATCTTTCATTAAAACGATATAAAATTAAAATGATAAAAAAATGTACAGAAAGATGAAGGAAAATTAATATTGTTTTTAATTAAATATATGTTGACATGAAGCTGTGCAAATACATATTTAGCGAAATGCAAACAAAACTTAATTACATAGCATGCTTTAGCGAAACAAATAGTTTTTACTTATAAATAAACTGATTCCGAAACATTGATTACTCAACCATGCTGTTTACTAGAAATTCAAGCGAAAAAATGAAAGAAGTCGATTAAAACCGAATGCATTCATCAGGAAATATCACAGGAACTATTTCTTTCGTCGTTAAATTAGATCACGCTGATTAATATGTCATAAAGAATAAACATAATTCCATTAAAAGGGGAAATATTTCCGAAAATAAATAAGGAACACCGAATCTTTGCTCGAAGCAATTATGTTATGACGAGAAAATGATTCCTCTAAACTTCTGAAATATTCCCCAAATGAAAATTATCGATATTAAGTCGTTCTTCTGCAACTAATGAACAAATAACGTGACACATGACATTTCTACCTTTCTTGAAAAAAGAGAAGGAATTAAATATTTTCCCCTAAAAATTAAATATTTGGAAAGGCGGGGTTGATATGTAATGAAGTGATTTGATTTCGAAAAGATCACAAAGCCTAATATTTTCTGTTCTTTTTTTATAAAAATACATCATAATTAGTCGAATCGAATGAGATTCAAATTACTATTAATACTGAAAATATTCAATATTTTGAATTTCGTAGTTTTTTCTTCAAATCACATCAATTTTGATTTGAGTCTTTTATACTGCATTGAATAAGATAATCTTCAAAATCAAAATATAAAGTCCTTGTGCCTTTTACAAAACTCATCATGAGCATTGTAAATAGAGAGCCAAGAAAGAAGCGAGCAGAAATCGCGAAACTTTGCAAAACAATTGAATAATCTCCGACAGGAGAATTACCCAATTTTGGCAATAATGAGCAACTGACTACACATCCTGTGGTGGCGCTGCAGTCGAGAAGTGAACCGTATACAAACAGGCGTATAATGATGCAATACTTAGAAAATCACAGCTTTCGTATGAAGAGGAAATGACCCATGAGAATTCCCCTGGGCACGTACAATCCACCCTAACATTTAATTTAATTCTAAAATTACAACATTATTTGTAAATTTGAAATGCTCAGTTCCATATATTACATTTTTTCCTGTAATTTGTTAACTTAATTTGTGGTGGCATTAAGCGGCTGCTACACTCCGGTTCCAAAACATAAGAGCTACAGAGCACGGTCAATTCGGCCGGTTGCTTTTTTCAATCTCTTAACTTTTTCGCCTGTACTGGGATCCACCCCACAACACACTATTTTCACAATTACCCTCCCCCTTCTCTAGGCAGCCTTTTAGAGCCATTATTTTCACTTCCTCACTACCACAATAGGGAGATCTTCTCTTTAATGGATTCCAAACTTATAAAATCTTCACAATCAAGGTCTTTGCCTTGAAATCCAGTCTACTGGTCCGCCGCCGCCACTCTTCCAATAGCAATGCAGCACTCAAATAGCATGAAAAATCCACATCATTGCTCATCATCATAGATATTTCTGCCAGGTACAGGAATGAAGGTTTCTAGAAACCATATGTCTGGAAACATTTCTGTAGCAACCGTAGCAAAGTACCTCATGAGCGTACATACAACATTACGACTCTAGGAGGAGGAGCTAAGTAAGTGAGAAAAATAAAAGGCAAATCTATGATAAGACATTTAACAGAGTTAAGTGAGTTTGCATGAGTCATGATCATCGGCAAGTCCATAATTGCTCGAAGTGACGTGTTGCTCACAAGGTTGATCATTCGGAATGTGCGTTCTGGACATGTTGAAAGCACTAGAAAAGAAATGGTATTTTTGTGTGGAAACTGGTTCGTCAACAACCAGGCAGACGACGAAGTACGAGGGCATTTCGAAAAGTAAAGAAACACCGTACGCCAGAGGAAAAGAAAGGGTTTGGCGAGCAAGTTGGCAACACAGGTGTTAATCTTGAACCGTTAGCTTTCTCCTCGCAGTCGTTCGGCATTTCAACGTTGATTCTGGTTGGAGTAGGTCGTGTTTAAAAGGGCTGCGCCCATTCAGAATCCCTCCAAATGCGAAGTTCACACCGTCATACGTTTCCTTCATGCAAAAGTTCAGCAACCAGCGGATATTCACAAAGAAATTGTTTCAGTTTATGGGAACATTATGAATCGACAAAATGTAACGAAATTGTGTCGTCATTTCTCTGAAGGTAGGACCGATGTTAATGATGAACAAAGAACAGGTTGGTCATCTGTGATCTCTAATGCTTCAGAGAACGGAGGAAGCAATTCATGCGAATTGACGTCTCAAATTGAAAGAATTGCATCAGATCAATGACAACTGTTTATGAAGTTGTGACTGTCAAGTTAGGGTACAGGAAATTGTGTGCGTGCTGGGTTCCAAAATTGTTAACGGAAGAACACGAAAAGAAAAGAATGGGCTTTGCACTCGACATCCTCACACGCTATGCAGAAGCAGGTGATGAGTTCCATGATCACATTGTGACAAGTGACGAGACGTGGGTTTATCACCATACACTTGAATCCAAGCAACAATCAATGCAATGGCGCCATTCGAATTCACCAAAAGCCAAGAAATGCAAAACTTCGATTTCAACGAAAAAAATCATGGCTTCTGTTTTTTGGGACAGACAAGGTTTTCTTCTGTTGGAGTTTATGCCTCCCGGAACGACAATTAATGATGCTGCATATTCTCAGACCTTATAACGTCTTCGAAGGGCAATTCAAAACCAACGCAGGGGAATGTTGACAAATGGAGTCCGCTTGCTTCATGACAACGTTTGGCTTCATACAGCGCTCGTAACCAAAGCTCAACTCAAACAATTCAAATGGGAAGTATTGGACCATCCGCCGAACAGCCCGGAACTTGCTTCCATTTATTCCGTTACCTGAAGTAACATCTTGGTAGAAAATCATTCCACGACGATGATGAGATCAAAGAGGAAGTTGAGAAATGTGGTTCCAACAAAAGTCGGCAATCTTCTATGACTGTGGGGGTACAAAAGCTTGTGCACCGACTTAACAAATGTTTAAATAACAAAGATGATTATGACCAAAAATAATTAATAATACAGTTAATAAGATGTATCTAACTTTTTTTAAATAAATGTTTTTTTTAAGGAATGTGAGCCGTTGTATCTTTACTTTTCAAAATGCCCTCGTAAAAAGACCGAATGATTGTACGACACTCACCTGAGAATTTCATTATAAATCATTCTACGATAGTTAGATGTAAGATTGCCAGTTGTTCCACAAATCATTTCCAGGCGCCTTGTGGAAACGGATTTGCTATTAAAGTGCACTTTTCACCAACTGCATTTAATAACGAAACATTTTTTACTCCGTTTACAGTTTTCGAAAACCAGAGGGACATGGAAAGTTTCAGATTGGCAAAACGTGATGTCTAGAGTAAAATCCCCATTCGCGGTTAAGTGAAAGTCAAAAATGGCACATGATTGCAGATGCGCCCTGGTGAGATTTACACCAGTGGCCCATACAGCACGAGAAATGGTTTTAAAGACAATAGCTTATGAGAGCCGGTTATACTTTCGGGCATTTGTGGTATCAGCTGAAATTGCAGATGCAACCATGTTACTCTCTGTACGTGATTTGAAGGTGGCTGTACGATATTTTTTGACCCACAGAGCCGGATCTAGCAGTTTTGCAGCTCTGGACAAAAATGGGAAATACCGCCCTTCTCTCGAAAGCAAAAAATATCGTTAAAACGATAAATTGTGTTCATATATATACACACCTATAAAACGAATAATTTTCACGGACAAAAAGACAGCATAAAACAATATTTTTTATATATGCAGTGGGCCCTGGGCGCAGAAGATCTACGGGTTTATAACCAGAAAATCTGCTTAAGTTCAGTTTATCCATACCCCGTAAGTCACCTTTCGGCACCCGCCCCCCCCCCACCTCCCGTGTTCAATGGAGAAAATGGCATTGTATATCTGTATACATTACTAAGTCAAATACAAAAAAAATCCAAATTCAGGACACAGTTACCTGTTATTCTTTCATACGAGTAAAGTGTATGAGAAAGAATTGTTCATGTCAGCATGCCAATTTCTTTTAAAAAAGAGTCTAATCTGATGGAGAGGATCATAAAACTTTACTTCAGCATTCAAAAATAAAGAATTAAAAAAATTACAAATTTTTTGAAATTAAGCAAAACAAAATATACATGCGGACGTCATTAAAATAAATGTACATTTGTACTGATGTAATATACTTATAAATGTATCAGTACTGCACAATGTATTTGATAAATAATCTCACAATACTAAGTGAAGAAGTTTAATAATTATTATTGATTCATGTTTGTGTAGGGTTGTTCATATACAAATTTTATAAATTATTTTGATAATTCTTACAGTTTATGAATAAAATCGTCTTGTAACTTAAACAACAGAATGCATTATTATTGCATTCAATCATTATTAATGTGTGAAGGGGTGCGATGAAAATAATGATTGAAAATTGGGTCACATTGAAAGTTGGAGAAGCACTAGTTTACTTGAACTTATAGTGACTACCGTCAAGACTAAAATAAAACATCTCCTGTGACTCAACATACAAGTCTGATTTCCCCAACCTCCTTTTGTATAGCTGACACCAGATATCGTATGGATGAAAGAAATGTCCATTGTGACCCTACTCCAAGATGGAGAGAAAGTTACTAATGAAATATGTGTAAACTTGTCAATTTCATGATTAAACATATACTTCCGCCTCGAACTCTTAAGTCTCAACGTAAAAGAAAACTGACATTAAACATAAAGAATACAAAATAAGGAAGTAAGACAAGTAAAATGAAATATTAAATTCACACAGAATAAAATTTCAAAAAATATATTTTTTTGTAATATACATACACTAATATAATTTGATCCAAATTCCGCCCTCAAATTTGTCGCCCCAGGTTGGTGTCAAGTTTGTCCGGCCCTAGAGCCATCCCTGTCACTCATCTACCTCAAGAGAATATCTGAAGTTGAATCAACTGAATGACCAGATCATGTTGCGCCATGTATTGTAGCATAATGTTCTTTGAAGCGCTATTGGATTTGTATTATTTTTGTCCAATACTTAACACTATATTTGTTTATGGTACTGATGTTACGATAAGACGTGAATCTCTGATCTGTATCATGGTATGTATTAAATACCATTTCTATCCGAAACTTCTTTCTTGAAATGCTACTTTCAATTTCCTAAAATGTATTTAATTAATCAATAGCAATTAAAACAATTTATGATGAAATACATTGAATTATAGAAATATAAGATCTATATTAATCAAGCAAGTTATTTTGTGATGAAATATACACTCATGGACAAAAAAAAAAATTAGCGCACCAAGAAATAATTGCGGGATCGTAACGAAACTTGCCATGAAGATACATGTCGGGGAGACATGCAAATGATTAGACATGCAGTGTGAGAGCCCATTGAGTATATTAGATAGAGGTCGTTTAATGTCATTATCCGTGGAGAATAAAAAAAGTAACCAAAGCTTGTTTCAGTGTGCTGGATCTTTAACAAAGAAAGAGCTGAGATGCCATTACGCCATTTTCGAAGGCAATATTAGCAGCTGTATCAGTTTGAGAGGGGGAGAGTGATCATCATAATGGGTGATTACCTAGGCGAGTAGCGCGTCAATCAGGTCGCTCTGATTGCGTCGTGAGGAGGACTTGGGACCAATGAATCCGACAGATGTTATTTACACGAATACCAAATTTAGGACACCCTCGACAGACCAGTCGTCAAGAAGACCGCAACATCGTAAAGGAATGCACGCGTACTGTCAACTGCTTCATCGGCCGCCATCCAAGCACAGGTAGCACCTTCACAAGGAACCCATGTGTCTTCTCGAAACATACGAAGGCGTCTGGCTGAAGGATGTTTGGAATCGCGGCACCCATTGGGCGTGCTCCCCTTGCTGCCCACCCATCTACATCTCCGTTGCGAGTGGTGCCGCGGACGAGGAAACTGGACTGCAGCGGAATGGAGTCAGGTCGTCTTCAGCGACGACTCCAGATTCAATCTCAGCAGTGATGACAATCGTATTCGTGCGTGGAGACCCCCTAATGAACGCCTCAATCCTGCCTTTGAATTACAGCAACACACATTTCCCACAGCTGGTGTGATGGTATGGGGTACCATTGCCTACAATACACAGTGATCCCTGGTATTGATCCGTGGCACCATGACAGCCCAGCGGTTTGCCACTGACATCCTGCAACCCCATGTGTTTCCACTCAATCAACGGCTCCCAGGAGCCATTTTTCAACAAGACAATACTCGGCCTCACACGGCAAACATGTCACAAGATTATCTTTGCACTGTTAGTACCCTTTCTTGGACTCCCAGATCCTCAGATTTGTCTCCAATTGGGAGGGAGAGTTGGGCATCCCACGAGTTTGAATGAACTAGAGGCAAGGTTACAGCAAATATGGAACGAAATGTCTCAAGACATCATACAGAACTTGTATGCATCAATGCCCGACCGTATCGCATTGTGCATTCGTGATAGAGGGGGTTCAACAGGATATTAAAGTTTTCGTTCTTTTGCCTTTTTCTCTGAAACAATTGATCAATTTTCTTAAATTTTCTGATCATTTACTTATATCAAAGTAGTCATTATGTATGTAAAATTTAGTTTCATTTTGACGACTCCTTTTTGATGCGCTAATTTTTAGTCCATAAATGTATTTACATCAAAAACGCTTCACATCAAGAATAAAATACCACAAACAAAAAAATTCGAAGATAGTATTGAAATGTCTTGTTACTTCTCAAGCTATTGGTACTGAACGTTTTATAGAGCCTTTTTTTGAAAGTATAGTTACGTTACTAAACAGTTAAACAATAAAACATAATAATACTGGAGACTTATTCCACACAGCTTGCACGAATTAAACATCTATCTTCGTCTGTTATAAGTATGATATCCCGCTATTGTCTTGCATCAGCATCATCTTGCAACACAACAGATAATCTCTCCGTTTTCGGAACAGAAATGATCACAATATGTATTTAAATTTTAAATATATTTTTATTCAATAACACTTTTAAGTTTGTGTAAATTTGAGCTTTTTTCAAGTATGTTTAAATTATCCATTATGACTGAACAGTTTATATACATAAATGATCGAAATAGTCATAAAACCATGTATGAATATCCATAATTTGATAAAAAGAAAAGCTGTTTTATAATCTGTGGCACAATTTGAAGTCATAAAAGTAAACGGAATGAAAAAGGAAAAAAAAATGGAGGATAAATAATTGTGATTAATAATAATCATTAAATAATACTTAATAATCCAACTATAAAAGATAATAGATCACTAAACAAACTATACTATATTGAAGAATATTCTTTTACAGATATAAATACTAATAATTGGTTTTAGAAATTTATTTAAAAATATTCATAAATTTGACATTCAAGTGCGCTTTAATTTTTTTAATGACACATATAAAATTAGATTTAACTATATGTATATTTTTCAGAATGATCTCCTCTGTTCATTCTTCAAACAATACCTTTTGAAAATCACTTAGAAATGCTTTACTAGTACATCTACATATGATTAAATGAAAGAAAATTAAAAATTAAACAAGACGTAATGATTCTTCAGATTAGTCATTACCAAAAATATTTAATATTCGTAGAGATTCTATTCTAGGAAATTTTATAATATCCAATAAATTAACTGAAATTAAATTTACAACCAGGATTTCCTTTCATGATGTGATTTAAATCATTGGCGATTACGCTATTTTATAAAACATCAAGTAAAGAATATAATTATTTTTAAAATTGTAGTAAACGTTATGTGAAGACAAAGTTGTCGAGTAGTAGTGTATCGCGCTTCCACACCACAGGTCCAAGTTGTATTCCCGAGCTGGGCAAGGTCGACTCAGTCTTCCATCCCTACTGCAATGGGTTGATAAAAGAGTACCAAAAAAAAACTTGCTTGGGGACTTAAACACTGGGGGTCCCACTTGAAACTGACCACCTGATCGGGACACCTGCTCATGCACCTCAGTGAACAATGATCACGTATACTGGGATGGGCGCATTAGACCCTGGCCCTCATGGGCTGTTGCTCCACTCAGTTTGAGTTTAAACATCATCTGCATAAAAAATTCCGAATTAGCCCGGATATAAGGCAATACTTTTTTACTAATCATTTCTTGTTAAAAGAAATGTTAAGTTCGAGTTCTAGGTAATTGTGAATTTTTCTTTTTAAATTAACTTTTTGTTACTTCCTTAATATCACCTAATTTTGTTTTATGTTACTTAGTTTTATTGACACGTGATGAAACCGGTTTCATTGTCCATAATTAAATAAATGCTTATTTGACTGAATTTTATTTTCTCTGAATTCTTTCATGAAAAATGAAAGGATCTTTTTTAAATTCGGATTATTTGTTTTCTAAAAACCAATATGAAAAATGCCAGTTTCGCATTACATTAGGGATAATACGTTGTAAAGCAGTCTAGTCAAACTAATATGTTATTCTGCATCAATTTGTTATTTTTTTCACGTAATATTGTGAGCCGTTCTATTGGTCATGCCACACAACTGTTCCTTGTGGACAGCCTGCGGGCCGCGAGTTTGACGCTCCTGGTGTAAAGTATGAATGAGTACTGTGAATGCTCATTGTTATTTTTATTCTTCACTAGAGGGCAGCATCAATCAGTACTTGGAATAATTGTAATCTTTTCCAGAGCACGGATTCCCCCTACTCCAGTGCTTCTCAAACTTTCAATACTGGCGCCCCCTTTTCAATCACAATTTTTATCGCGCCCCCCTTGTACATTAATAATGTACTGAATGCAATAATAATGCACTTTGACGCTAAAGCAACAATCTTTATTATAAACCGTACAAATTCATGACAAAAGTATTAAATTTCGTACATGTTACTTTTGAGTTAAAAAAAAAAAATTAAGTGATAGAGTATAATTATATTATGTTATTTTTTTCCTTTCTCTAATTTTTAAATTGGAACATATTGCAAAATGCGGTGGTTGCTTAGAAGACAAAATATAGATATAAGCTAAATGTAGAAAAAGAACTCAGAGGGTCAATTTCTAATCATAAGCATTCCTTTGAAAAACTTTGCTCTGTAAGACAAGCCCATGGAAGTACCGACTGAAGTACCCGCTCTTGGCACCAGTTCATTTATAAGAAAATAAAACATTATTGATACAATCGCTTAATTGTAAGGAGAATAAAGCCAAGTGTGCGACAATGTTTACAAGAATGTAAACTGATTTTTTTAAAATGATTGCTCAAATTATAATTAGTTTTAAGCGAACTGTAATTTTAAGTCTCAAAGAATTAGCATTTAGAATTAATGTTGAATAATGAACAATAAAAAAAATTCCGATGAAGAATAATTGTATTATTTTTAATATTTAAAGTGAAAATACTTCAACATGTTTTAACCCTGGAGCAGGCGCGCAGTCGATACTAATGGTCGAGCGGGGTTATTTGAGTCACCCCAATCCTTTTTTTATAATTATTTTTATAGTACACAATAAATATCGTAATTCCAGTGAATAATTTCATAAAGAGAAAATATACTCACCTACTTTTAAGAACACAGAAAACATTTCGGAAAAAAAGTTATCACACTGGGAACTCAGACAAAACAAGTACCTAAAGATCGTAAAAAAACGTCTGTCACTCCCAAAAAAGAGGGAGATATGTGGCAAATATATTTTAGTTCACGTTAAGATTGTCAAACAGGAGGATAGTGTGTCAGAGCCATTGGTAACAATTAAACAGTTTAACCAGAATTACCGATTTCGTGCACTGTGTGCTCGACATGACCGCTCCCGGATTAAAAGTGTATTTATTACGATATGAATGTTCCAAAAAATTATGTAAAACGTTTTTCATTATGCTTGGCTTAGTAATCCTTCAAACTTCCCTAAATGAAAAAACAAATACATAAGAGCAGGGTCGTAACTAACCGTACAAGTAAGCTCGAAGGTCAAACCGCAGCAAATACATTCTGCTGCCTACAGCTGATGGCAATAATATATAACAGTGATGAACTTTTATCTTCATAAAATATTTTTTGATTATGGCTCTGGATTTTTCTTTCCTCTAAAAGAGTAGCATTTTCGCTTTGAAAAGGAAACGTAATAAAAAAATCTCTCATCATGGGATTACAGCAAATCGAATAAAACGTTTTTTATTTGGTTATAGTATCAAAGATAGCTAAAAATGAGGTTTTGAAGTAAAAGCTTTTTTTCGATCATGTAAAATCGCAGATAATATATATATATATATATATATATATATATATATATATATATAGTTTGAGAAACACTGCCCTACTCTGTTATCAGATGCTAGGAGGAAAGTGTAGTGGAAACTCTCGTGTCTGGGTAATGGACGTGGTCTGTATAAGTTTTCCGTTTGTAAATAGGTTTCGTAAATGAATGTTGTAAATTTTTCTTTATAGTATAATTAAATTACTTTAAAATTAATTTGTTTCATTATTCCAGCCAGAAAAAAAACCCCTTATATGGGCCAAATATTAGTCACTTGAGATAGAGCTCTACATGTATAACACATATTTTACCTCTCTAAATTTTCTTTCCATTTATACTTTTAGTATAATTAGGAAGAATAATTAATGAATATTAAGTTTTGCTTAAACTAAACCTTGAATATTATGTAGTTAAATATTGTATGGAAGTCTGAATAGATCTTCCCTAGAAACAAGAATTTCACTTATTTTAAGTACCATCCTAGTAACCATTTTAAAAAGTACGATTTAATATTTGTACTTTTTTTATTTGTATGTGCCTTTATTTGCGTTTTTGGTTTACTTACATTCGTTGAGAATACCCCTAGTTTAAAAACTAAAAAATACACAGTTGTTATCTTTAACAGTCTATTCTAATATATCCTCAGTAATGAAATAGGAAGAGCAGTAATTTTTTTTTAAATTATAAATGCTTGCTCCTGAAAGACTTATTGAGAAAGAAATGGAGTCGTTTTGCCGGTTGATCATTTTTTGTGGATATATTTCTTTCTTCAATGAATCTAAGCAAACTTTATTAGAGAATGAAGCTGTTATGGTATTTGTTTCATGCAATTAATATTTTGTTCTTTTGTTGAAAAGGCCTTTTTATTATAATACTGGTATTTTTTTTGAATATTTAATGCAATATACTTATATCAATGGAAAGAAAATGGATGTTGTAAACTTTTACTTAAAGGTTAAAGGTCATTTTGCATTTTCCAATGATCACTGTGTTCATTAAGTTTTATTCTACGAATGGAAAAATGTTTTTACACGGTTATAAATATTTCTACTGGTTGGTTTTTTAAATAGTTATTCTTTTTGATATTTGTATTTAAAAGTTCATTAATTTTCTATTCATTTTCAAAAACGTCATGTTACTTAGTCAATAATATTAAATCATATACATTTGTTTGAGTGAGTGAGTGAATATTAACGAAGCACTATTAAGCTACTTGAGGCCTTTTGGTAACGGACTTCGTAATTTTGAGTCAGGGTCAAGTGACAAGGACGATACCTGAACTGCCCTCCATTTTCCTAACTTCCACACCACACTAACAGGAGGATCTCTGAGCATCGAAAGATTTAACGTGGATTAATTATAATAGCCTTTAAGTGAGGAAAGAATCGAAACATTCTAAACAGTTCAATTGTGAAATAAAGAGTGTTTTTTTTCCAGGTATAGAAGTTTAAGTTGGCATTACTTTCCAAGATGGCGACCGATCTAACAGCTGTCAAATGATTTATTCTCAGTTTGGTTTGGCAATTCATCAAAACGATCATCAAGCAAGGCGTAGATTCGTCCAATGGGCCCAAAACTAGATTACCGTTGTTCCCGATTTTCATAAGCGAATTTTGTTTAGCGATGAAGCGCACTTCTGGTTGAATGGCTACATCAACAAACAAAACTGCCGCATTTGGAGTGAAGCTAATCCACAAGTGTATGTCGAAACACCGTTACATCCAGGAAAACTGACTGTTTTGTGCGCTTTATGGGCTGGTGGAATCATTGGTCCATACTTCTTCAAAAACGATGAAGGCCACAACGTTACAGTCAATGGTGATCGGTATAGAGCCATGATTACTAACTTTTTCAATCCTGAATTGAACAATCATGATGTCCAGGAGCTGTGGTTCCAACAAGACGGCGAAACATGTCACACAGCTCGTGCCACGATCGATTTATTGAAAGACACGTTTGGTGACCGCCTAATTTCATTTTTTGGACCTGGGAATTGGCCTCTAAGATCTTGTGATTTAACACCGCTAGACTATTTTCTGTGGGGCTATGTAAAGTCATGGGTCTATGCAGATAAGCCACAAACGCTTGACCATTTGGAAGACAACATTCGCCGTGTTATTGCTGATATACGGTCACAAATGTTGGAAAAATTCATCGAAAATTTGACGTCCAGATTGGACTAATTCCGCGCCAGCCATGGCAGTCGTATGCCAGAAATCATATTTAAAATGTAATACCATAAGAATATCTTTCGAATAAAAAAAATCTTGTCAATCGAATAATACATCGGTGTTTTATTGCAATTTAAAGTTCTATACCTCTAAAAAAACATCCTTTCCAAACATATTTAATCATCCCTTAAAAAGGACAACACCTACGTAATATTAGACGATGAGAGTATCTGATTTACGTTTATTGATATCGGTATAGTTCAGTTTGATAAGTTCCATGAATAGTAAATTATCTTAAAATGACAAGAGAATGCATTCTTTTATCCGGAAAAGAAAAATCTACAGTGATGTTTAAAGTTTTATTTACAAAAAAATTGTTTCATAATAGAAGAAGCCAAATATTCAACGTGTCATGCAATGCGAAACAAGCATATCATTTTTCAAGTCGTTATAGTCACAAATACTTTAGAACAAACGTCTCAAAGAAATGTTGTAATCTACAAATAAGAATATTACATTCGGGTAATACGTGACTATGTGAGTTTCATCTTGAATGAGACTTTAATTAGAGTATCATTCTTGATTTATGAGTGAAGAATAATCTGTCAAGAATAATTTCATCTTACAAATCTAAGAAGATAGAGACTACCGATGTTTCAATAAAAATAGTTTTTAAATGAGATATCTCATACTTCCAAACTCGCCGTTTATACAGAAGCAATCAACAAACACATTGCACAAGTTTCTGGGCCAAGTTCATTCGAAATATGCTAGTCCAATAAGGGTTTCCTGAGGTAGTGTCGACTACCTACTTTTAAAACGTAAATCTGTGAAAAAATACATTCTCTTTATTTTTAATAAGGAATGTTCTCCACAAATAACGTATAAGATCCCTACTACTTCGGCTTTGAAAAATGGATTTTCCATGCTGATCTTTTCGATGAATAATCGGAAGATCACTTTCATGTTCAAAATTTGAATTTAACAAAAAAAACCACTGGGCTTAAATATCAGCCCCAGGTATTTTTAATAAACATTTACAGGTATTATTCAAAATTTGGAAAATAATGGCCCCTTAAATAATTTCAAGAGGACGATTGAATAAATTAAGAACTAGATCAAGAAAAAAAGCGTTTGAACACTATTGAAAATTTTTGAAAGTTCAGTGGAATTTAGACGAATAGTATGTTTTTAAACATCTTTAAATAAGGGAAAATGAAACAGAATGGTATACATACATAAGACAATAGAATTATTATCTGTATTGCTGCAAGACGATGATGACGGAAAGTTATATTCCGTCCAAAACATATCTAAAGAGACAATTTCTTCTGAAGAAAAATAATGTTGAATAGAGGTCTGTATCAAAGCTCAGAAGAATTAGCGTGTGTACCTATTACATAACAAATTCATTATAATAACAGATTGATAAAAACAAATATAAAAAAAAAATAAAATAAACATTAAAAAGACAAGCTATATTGCAAGATAAAGAATATTGTTTGAAGATTTCGAATATGACGTTATTCGTTGAAAAAGTTAGATGATGAAGTATGTAGATTATTTGAGTAAATATGCAGTCATGCTGGTAAGGAATGATGCTTTAAGATCCATTTTGAAACAGTCCCAATCGAAAGACGAAAATATTAATTTATCAAAGACGTTTATACACAGCAATGAATTACAAACATTTTTGCAAACACGATGAATGAGGCAAATTAATGAGCAGAATCATGGTTGACTTTAGTGGCATGCAGATTGAAAATATTAAAAATGTTAATCAAAAAGGCCCTTCACCACCGCAAAAAGCCAAATAAATGGCCAAACAAGATCTCTCTTATCCTTCAAAACATATCTAATAAAATTCAATCTAACGTATCCAATAAAATGTATGACAATTAATCAAGTGATTCGCATATTATCGAACAAAACTCAAGAAAAATCCATTTTTGAATCCAATAAAAAAAGAGATGGGAATCACCTTTTAATTCCTAACATATCAATTTCGTTAATATATTGTGGCCGTGGTAGAACAGTGGTCATGATCTCGAATTCATACCCGGAATTGTCGAGTCGCGGGTTTAAAATCTAGAATCACTGAAGACGTGTTACGTTTTGAGGGACAGATGCAACTTAAATATGTTAAGATTTAAAATCCCTTTTATATTGATATATTTTCACTAATCAAACTGATAACATGGAAACTTAAAACAAGATTAGAGAAAATGATTAAAATTAAAAAAAGGCTCTTAAAATGGGGGGAATTGGTAGTGTTTCAAAATATGCAAATCATTAAAGACTTTCAAACGTAAGCTAACGTTTTTCTGAACGTTTCGTCACTAAAGTAGACTCATAGACATATATGAAGATCAGAAAGTAGGTGAATAACTAATCCACTAAAACAGATTCTGAAATGCTATTAGTTTTTATT
Organism: Trichonephila clavipes; assembly: GCA_019973935.1. Lineage (NCBI taxonomy): Eukaryota > Metazoa > Arthropoda > Arachnida > Araneae > Nephilidae > Trichonephila > Trichonephila clavipes. The sequence goes on along the minus strand of BMAU01021068.1, from coordinate 27,283 downwards.
TTGATATATCAGGTTTGAGCTCAAAGTCAATTACTTTTATCCAACCGAAAGAGGAAATGTATTTTATCTCTTTTAATTTATTATGTTAAATAAAACATATATAAATTTCATGTGTTATTTAGTTATAAAAACATCATTGACTTGATCTTTAATTTTTAGATATCGTGTAATCCCGAATATATTTACAAAGTATTCTGATTTAATGAAATATTTCTTTCTTATATATATATATATATATATATATATATATATATATATATATATATATATATATATATATATATACGCAAATATTATTTATTATACAGAAACTGAAATTTTTCATTTTCATGCATAGCACTGAAAATACAATAGTAGTCAGACAGATAAGTTACTCTGTAGATAGAGAAAAAGCAGCAACCAACAATAAATGCTTATTTTGAGGATGGGTTGAGAGATAGCTCTTCATTCACTGCAATTTTCAGATCATCTTCTGAACATGGTCATGACAGGAAATAAAAGAGTGTGATATATCAAGGAATATGACGTCAAAAGAAACATCAGTAAATCTTGTAGAGATCGTTGGTTGCAATAGGCAGCCAGGTGTAATTCTGCTGGTAAAGAAAATTATTCCCCTGACAAGAAAGAAGGTGAATTTCACTGGCAACAGTATATCACCCATGCATCGTTGGACATGTATCGTATGAAATGGCACTGAAAACCATGATGTTCCATTACCACTCATTGGGGTGGTCTTCAGGTGCAGCCAAATTAAACTTGTCGTGACGCCGGTATCATACTCGTAAATGGTGACTATCGTTAGACAATTAGAAGCAACATTCTTCTGAGTCTACCTTGCTTTATTTGGTGGTCCATGTCACTCTGCCCTGGCCCTATTTACTCTTTCTGATATCATTTAGACCCAATTACAATTACAAACTTGATACATTTCTTTGCTTTTACAGTTTTTGTAACTGCTGATGAAATATGGACGTAGAATGGCAGTTTTCAATAGATGCCAGTTGACGTTTGACATACGAACCAACTTGTCATTCTTAGTTTAATCAACATGCTTGTAAATTACTCTGTGTGCGTCGTTAGAGGAATGACATTATCTGTTTTTATACGTATTTTCTGAAACCAGAAATGAACAGTGCTGGATTAAAAGAAATAATGAAACGGATATTACCCATTTCGTAGGTTCATTTTCTTACTTCCTGCTAAATGTTCATTTGAGAGTGACACATTTCATACTATTTGTTCTACATTATCATACAATTTGCGTAATTTTCTTGCCTCTTTTTCTTGAAGTCTTACAATATTTTAATTTGTTTTCTATTTTCAATTTTTTCTTTATATATATATGTGTGTGTGTGTATTTATATGTTGTTTCTCCTTTTGTTACAATTTGGCATAATCTACTAATGTACGCCTTGCTGTAAGATCTTATATGTATTATGAATACTAAGTTTAACACACATTCTCTCCAACTGAGAGTGCCAGCAACGTGAATGTTACATAATATGAAATCTTATCGAGATCTTCGAGAATGATCTTTATAATGCAAATTGTATCTCTTTAATATTAAGCTTGTACTTCATTATTCGACCAAGAGAGAAAACTCCTAGACACCAAATGAGATGAAAATATGAAGTTGTTATAAAGGAAGGAAATTTAGGAAGTAATTAACCCGGCGTCACTCGCGTGAAAAAGGGGCCGAATGTTCTTGCGCAGGGGATCTCATACCCAAATGTGTTTACATTCTGTTTTTACCGTACAATTTGTATACATAAGTTAAAAAGAAGGGAATGTAGGAAGTGCAATATGTTTATTACATTTTTCACAAGTAAACTTAGTTTTTCTGTTCTTTTTATAAGGTCATTCGGTACATTGTTTATATACCCCTTTAATCTCGTCGTGAGTGCGATGTTTTTATGGATGTTAATTTTATTTTAATCTATATTGTTCAAAACTGAACATATAAGTGTAAACTTCTCTATTATTAGAATTAAAAAAATTTTGAAATTTATTTTTTATTTTCTCTTATTATTCCCCCGGCAATATAGTTTCTTCTTTTTTCTTTTTTTCAGGAAAGTGGGGAAGATGTGTACTAGTTGTCGCTGTTAAAATTACGTTCTTCCCAAACGTTTTTGTGTCTCTACATATAAATCATTTTTAAAAGTGTCTCCCTCTTCTAAATCTGGATCGATTTCAGTGGCGGAATCATACATACTGTTATACTCTTCATCTTTTGATTCTTCATCCGAAAAAATACTGTTGTACTATATCTATTAAATATATAATTTATGTATTAAATTACTTAAATATCACATTTCTTCAGCATAATTATAATAATATGTTATAGCATAAATGAGATTTAAAACATAAACATGCATTCAGGACTGTAACGGTGATGCACGCGCATGGTATGACATACCCGAAGAGGTGGTATTCTAAAATATATATTTAGAATTCGCCAACAAGCTAAGGCTCCTCAAAGGACATGACCTTAAAGTCAGCTACTCGAGAAACTACTCATTTTCCCAAAAAAAGTTTTGAAAGTGCGTTGAAAAAAGTTAAACGGTGGGTTTGACAAACCCTGCGCAAGAAGTGCCGCGTTAACATCCTGTAAACAAGCTTATGACATTAAAGCATAGCATTTTTTTTAGAAACTAAACGTGTTCTCTGTAATCTGATACATATTATAAAATTATTAAAGAAAGTTTTAACATTATTTATGTATACTTTTATAATTTGTATCTCTTTTTGTAATAATTTTCTAGGTACTCTAGTCTTATGAAAACAATAGGAATGAAATTTAAACCTATTTGTGAAAAAGATTTTATGAACCTTATATGTCAGAATTTCTCAAACTGTGGGGTGCGCCCCCTAGGGGAGCGTGATAACTTTACGTGGGGGCTCGAGCATATTGAAAAGTCGAAACAAAATGTTATTTATGAGAATTATTAATTAATGGAAAGTAAACAAACCACACACACAAATACATTCTGACATAATAATAAGTAAAATACACATTTACACTGATATAATACACTTATAACTGCATCAGTACGGGACCAGTATTTTATATTTAATTTAGAAATACTGGGTAAAAACAATTTTAAAAATTACCAGTGACCCGATAGACTTGCCATACAAAAAATTATATCCAAAAATCAATATTTATATTGATAGTTTGTACGGTTTATAATTAATCCCTTAACTGCCAGTTGAAAAAGATAGGCAATTCCTTCTCCAATGCCACCGTTTTCCCCAAAGGCACGCGTATGTGATATATTGGGGGAGGGGAAGAAAAAGAATAAATAAGCAAATCCTATGAAATAAGTAAATCCTTTGCAAACACCGTCAAAGTTCATTCATTGCATTACAAAGCCTTTGGAATAATTCAATAGATAGCAATGCTGCACAGAAAAGTTCGTACTTAGGAAAGACGTATATATATGTCCTGGACAATTATCATTTAGGCTTAGCGAGACGTTTATATGCGTCGGTGGTACTTAAGAAGTTGAATTCGTGTTTTACTTTTAGAGTCAAAGTGTTATTGAATTCAATGCATTGTTATTGTATGGAGAGGGCGCGATGAAAATTAAGATTGAATGTTGGGTCACAGATAGTGAAAGTTTGAGAAGCACTGTAATATGTTGTTAAAATGACACTTTTACGTTACTTGTTATACACGCATAGATTACGTTGCTTACTTGTATAAATTCCGTCTCTTCAGATACTTTCTATAAAAAGAGAGAAAATTTAATAATTTTTTTTGACTTTGGTACAGATTTGGGAATCAATGCCAATTAAAATTTTTTTCATAAAACTTTTTCAAAAAGATCTTTATTTTTTAAATATTTTTCCTTCAGCAGAAAATTGTAATTACATGCTTATCATAATAATTATTTTCTTTAGGATTAAATGACTGATAATTTAATTTAAACATATATTTAAAATTCTTAAGAGATATTTTTTTTATTTAGAAAGCTATTTTTAGTGAAAAAAATGTAAATAATGGATATTTTTTCTTTATAAGGTTCTTTCTTTGAAAGGTATTTAATCCTTATATTTTCCTTCTTGACAACAGGTGCATAAAGTGGAAATTGCAATATTCACACCGTAACGATCCAGAACATATGCATGAGTGAAACTGACATTAATTATCACCTTAACGGTACTTACGCTGGACGAGAAGATTGGATAATTGCTCAAATCGTGTTTTAATTAAACTAATGAGCTTGAACATCATGTCAAAATTAGGAACATATTTCCTGTGTTTAGCCATGTGATTGAATTCTGTGTAATAACTGTATGGAAAATCTGTATTTTTTAATTTCATAAATTTTGATACATTTTGCGTTTTTAAATAAGAATATTTAATCACTAATTTAGCGTCAAGAGTCTAAATTTCATTCAACATATTATATTATTACACATATTTACCGGTATATATATAGTCTCACCTCTATATAACGAAGTCGCTATATCCCGGAAAAAAGTTCATTATATGGAAAATTCGTTATATAGAGGTTCATCTTTTAACATAATTTATAAACCCATAAACCACATTGTAACTTCATAAACACTATATATTATATAATTATCCACACATTTTATTAAAAATTAATATATGCTTATTTTATACACCTTACCTATCAAAAGAGAAGAAAAACTGCAAGAAAAATAAGAAAAAAGAATGTCGAAGAATTCACTGTACTTTCAATATTAAGAAAATAATTTTATACTAAAATTAATTAATTTTAAGGACATTTTAAAAATATAAGAGATGAGATATACTCAAATCAGGTGTGATTGATAATGAATATATCATATTTCAATTATTGTGATTAAGAACTTCTTAGGAAGACGTTTCAAATTGACGATTTTTACTGAGATTGAATTGATATTAGATTAAATCGGATGATAGGTTAGATCATTTAATAAGGTAAATATCAAGTTTGATAGTTCCTTAATCATTCGCGTTTTCTGGTGTTATTCCACTTTTCTGGTTAGAATTGAAACATTATCTTACTAATATTAGTTGAAAGTGTGTGTCTTTTCATTGTGTGATAAATAAATATATTAATTGGATCATGTCGAGTGTTTCTACCCTACCTACCAAACATCTAGGTGCCCGAGAGAGAGGTGAAAGCCTTTCACAAGACTTACATTCCATGTTGTAGATAGAATTAATTTTAATATATATATGACATCTAAAAATAGTAAAATCCCTCAACTTTCTCTAATTACATTTTCTTGAAAATATGTATCTTTATTTGCCATATAATAATATTCGAATTTTATTGAAAAATTCATGGATCTTTATGTATTTTTGAGTGTTTTAATACATATTTCAAGTGCTTTTATTGACACAGTAAAATATTTTTATAAAACCTTTAAACCAGTGCTTCTCAAACTTTCTATACTGGCACCCACCTTTTCGATCACAATTTTTATCGCGCCCCCTTATACATTAATAATGTACTTAATGCAATAATAATGCACTTTGACGCTATAGCTATAATAGGGGATCTTAATTATAAACCATACAAATTAGTAACATAAGTATTAAATTTTGTATACTACTTTTAAGTAATAAATAAATAAATAAAATAATAGGATAATTATTATGTGTGTTATTTTTCATTTCTCTAATTTTTAAATTGAACATATTGCAAAATGCGGTGGCTGCATAGAACACAAAATATAGATATCTGCTAAATATAGAAATAGAACTCAGAGGGTCAATTTCTAATCATAAGCATTTCTTATAAAATCTTTGCTTTGCAAGACAAGCCCTTGAAAGTCGTTAATACTTATTAAACTTGTTCTTAATTTAGTATTAATTAAGTAGTTATAAACTACTATGGAGCACTGATACATTAAAAGTATACTGGCTGAAGAACCCGCTTGCACGAGTTCATTTATAAGAAAATGAAACATTATTGAAATAATCGCTGAATTTTGTAAGGAGAGTAAAGCCTAATGCGCGACAATGTTTACAAAAATGTAAAATGATTTTTTTAAAATTATTGCTCAAAGTATAATTAGTTTAAAGCGAACTATAACTTTAAGCCTTACAGAATTATCATTTAGAATTGATGTTGAATAATGAACAATAATATAAAATTCAGATGAAGAATAATTGTATTATTTTTAATATTTAAAGCGAAAAGACTTCAACCTGTTTTAACCCTGGATCAGGCACGCACTCGATACTAATAGTCCAGCGGGGTTATTGAGTCACCCCAATCCTTTTTTTATTATTATTTTTATAATACACAATAAAAATCGTAATTTCAGTGAATAATTTAATTATGAAAAATATACTTACCTACTTTCAAGGACTTTTTAACTTTTGTTTGGTAACAAATAAACAGTTTTGCCAGAATTAACGATTTCGTAATCTGTGTGTCCCGCGTGACCACTTCCGGGTAAAAAATGTATTCATTATGATAATATATATGTTACCAATAAAAAATTTTGTAAAACGTTTTTCGTTGTGCTTTATAGATTTTAGAATACTCTTAAATATATATATACTCTTCGTGGTTTTTCAAATATCATAATACTCTTTTCATGGAAAAAAAGCACACAACACAGAAATACATTACTTACCATTTCCCTAAATGAGAAACAAACACATAAGAGAGGGTTCATAACTAACTGTACCAATAACTTAGACGGTCACACAGATTACAGCTGTAATGTGCAGCATTTCAAAAATAATGACAGTGATGAATTTCTTATGTTCCTAAATTTTTTCGATTCTGGATCCGGGATCTGTTTTTTCTCTGAATGAGTAGTATGTTAGGATTAAAAAGGAAGCGTAATAAAAAAATCTCTCATCATGGGATTACAACAAATCAAATAAAATTTTTTTGTTTGGCTACAGGATCAAAGATAGCTAATTAGGTATTGAAGAAGTTTTTATTTTTGATGATTTAATATCGCGTGCGCGCGCCTATAAATTATATTAGAGTAAAAGTGCATTTTTTATTATGTCTGGAAGCATTTTGTTTTAATTCATCCCAGTAAATTAATTATTTTTAAATCTTTTATTTTCGATATGCTCGCGCCCCCTCGTAAGGTAATCGCGCCCCCCCGGGGCGCGCCCCACAGTTTGAGAAACACTGCCTTTAAACCTATTGAAAACAATAGTAAATGGTTAAGTATGTACTTTTAAAGTAAAAGTTTTAGGGAAAAAAATCTGTACATTTAAATTTTCTTTTTTGAAACACACTCTAATTTTGATTTCAGATTTATAAATCTGTCTTTCTAAAAAAGCATTTGAGTGAAATGAGAAAAAGTTTATTTTACAAGATAAATATAGTTTTAAATTCATTAGCATTTAAAAAGATTGATAGCAGTATACCTTTAAATACAAGAATACTTCCGATTTCGAAAAGAAAAGTAATATAAATTAAAACTAGAAAAACAAAGTTAAAAATACTAATTTTTTTAATAAATGCAATTACATTATTTGAAACATTCTTGTTAATTTCCATATCTAATTTTGTCATTGTGTTATATTTTTTTACTTGAAAAGTGTTTCGGCAATTTTGCTTTTACATGTCCTCTTTGCTAATTTAGACATATCGTCACTTTCTCTACCTTAAGGCTGCACTGTTAAGTTTTTCAAAAATATTGCTTACACACAGTAATATTATAAGTAATTTTTGTTTTCTTTTGAGAATTTACTATTAATTTGATTCTAAAAATAAAAAAAATCAATTTAAAAAAACTATTTTTAAATTAAAAAAATAAAGTTTCGAAGCTTTAAATAATTCATAAAACATTTAATTACCTTTTTTTGTTATATTAAATGATTTTTTGTTTCTTAAATTATTGGTGGTAAAGAGCATAGCATTGGAAATCTGTTTGCTTATTGAATTTTTGTTATTTTTATTGATAAGCCTGGAAAAGGCATTACCATTTTTAAACTATTGATTTTAACAATTTTTTAAAGAACAATTAGATTTCTATGAACTAAATCTATATTACCTATTATAGTTTCTAATATGAAAATACATACAAGACGTATCAAGATTCTATCTTAAACAAAACGAAAAATTGCCTCAGGGAATAAAAAACAGATTTTTGAAGTACATATATATGAGGAAAACACATTTAAAGTTTATAAAGCGATGAAGAAAAACTAACAATACCAGTAAAACTATAATTGTTTTACATGTTACTTTCCAAATCATGTAGTGGCCTCAGTAGCCGCGTGGTATAGATATAGGAACGTAACTTGCCTTGTCACGAGTTCGAGCCCCGTGCCACTAAAGACTCGCCGTCTGGGGCATGGATGCACTTTAAATCTGTCGAGAGCTGAAACGTCCTCCTGTTGGTGTGGTAGTTAGGAGAGAGAGTGCCAGCTCAGGTGTCGTCCATCTCACTTGACCATGGTTCAAAATTACGTGGTTCGTCGCCAAAAAGACATCGTGTAACTGAACAGTACGATGTTTATATTCAATCAATCAATCAATCCAAATCATGTGTAATACATGAAAACACTACTTTTATAAAATATGATTGAAAATGTTTTTCGTCTTTGAAATGGAATTTTGCAAAATAAAGTTATAATATATAATTTTTTACGACGACGAATTGTTCATAATAATCTTAAAATAATATTTTTACAAAAGTTTTGAAACACGAAGCAATTATTCGTATAATAATGATACACATTAATGTTAGAAACCATAGAGCTTGAACATAACACTTAATTTTTTTACCATTTTCATAACGGTGAAATTTAATATGTTTTAAAATACTATACTTACTGTGACTTTAAGGTAGTCTAATGCTGTATAATAATGTTTAATATAATGTAATTTGGTACATGAAGAAAATATTGTTTAATCTATGAATAGCTGGAACATATTTGCATTCTGAAGTTTCATAGAAGTATCATTCAAAGCTGTTTTTAGATACATCATTTTCAGTAATGTTCCAACTTCTCCTATTATTGTGACTCTCAGAAACCCGAGAATGCTTTAGCCGTGGTAATTTCACAGCTGAAAGAAAACAATGAAGTCAAAGTAAAAAAGCTTCCAAATTATATAAACTACGTTTCAAAATACTGGATTTTTAAAAAAATAAAAGTTATCAATTCATACCTAAAGATAAATCATTTTATTAGTGGAGATTTGAAGGTAATAACCATTTTGCAGGAATAATTGTTTTTTTTAATGAATTGAATTTAATAGAATGGAAATATATGTGCTTTAAAATGAAACCCGAACTAACCTAGCGTCTTCAGCTGTCAACAATCGATAGACCTCGGAAAGCGTTACATATCCTAAATAATACTTGAATATCAGAAGCAAATTTTAGCATCAAGATTCACAAATATACAATGAAAAAAAAATTTTAAAAAAGAGAACAAATTGGAATGTTTTATCCTCTTAGAGTATTGTGTAGCCCTATAACAAAATGAAGTATATGATTTTCAAAGGGCTTTAGTGCCGATGTAATATTTTCGACCAATGTACATAAATACATTTCAAGACGCTCTGTCCATTTGTTATAAATAGTCTCCCGACAATGCACGTTCAGTTACTTTTTCTCAACACTCCAACAGACCACGTTTGATTCATAAACTAAGCTTTTAATGACAATGACAATATTTATAATTTGATAAATTATGAAGACTAATAAGAAGTACCGGATTCTTTGAGAGAGAATCAAATATATACAGGGATCCATATTTCCAAGAAATTGGAAAAGCATTTTCTTAAAATATATAGCAATCCTGAAAAGAGTTTGAAATTCCAAAATAGTTAAGGTATCCGACTACGTTCGGAATCGTGATTTTGCAAAAGCGTATAAATGGATAATATTTATGATATTTAGTGTCACTTAGATTATAAAATGTATATAAAATTGTTTTAAGAAGAGTATTAGAGTAAAAAAATTATTTAAGTGCAATATTTTGACAAAAAATGAACATAAAATGACCAATTTTTAAAATACTCCCCTTTTTGTGAAAAATGCTTCTATCGTAACAATACTTTGCCTGTATATAGCTCAGACCTTTCTATAGAGGCTCAACTAGAATTTTCGAAATATGTAACTTAAAAGTGGATTTATCCATATTTTACGACAACTGAGGGGAGCAATTTTAAGAAAAAAATCACCGATATTTATTTCAATTGGCAGTAACTCTGAAAATAGTATAAATTATTCAGAAAATCCTAGTTCAGACACTCTGGAGAAATATTTACTTTATATAAGCGAAATATTATTGTTTTAGAAGCATTTCTTGAAAAAGGAGAACCTTTTGAAAAAAATTTATTCTAAGTTCATTTTTTGTCAAAATAGTGTATTTAAATATAATTTTGTTTGTCAAAATTTCCTGAAAACCTTTTTATACATATATTGTAATCTAAGTGACACTAAATATCATGAAAATTCTCTATTTATACGCTTTTTTTTAAATCATGGTTCCGAACATAGTCGGATACCTTAAATAAAAAATTAATTAATTGAAACTGTACCTTGAAGTGACTAAAGTTATTTTGAACTAATTCATCACACTAAGATGCGCGTTTCGGATTACAATGAGTAGCAATGAATTATGTTTGCGCATTTTAAAAACTTGTCAATTTACACAATAAGAAACTAAATGTTTTCAAGCTTAAATTAATTATTTAATTTGTTATTGAAGTACATTTTTTCATAAATTTTGTAAATAATTGGCATATTTTCTAAGTGAGACTCTTTTTATGCGGTCTCTCTCTCCCGCATAATTTTTTTCTCGAGTATGTCGATGAAGTTGTTTGTTATATGTACGTATTTTTTGTGCGGTTCTTTTTTATGCGGTGTCTCTCTCCAGCATAATTTTTTTTCCTGTAATATGTCGAAGAAGTGGTTTGTTCTATGTGCGTATTTTTGTGTGCGGTTTCTTTTTATGCGGTCTCTATCTACCATCCAGAAAAAGCTTTTACTGTGTAAAAAATTTAAGCATGCTCTAAAATTAAACAGAATCATTTTTTAATTAATAATAAAGTAGTATTTTTTGTTTAAATCAAATTATTTTTTTAAAATTTTAGTCTTTTTTGATAATTAATGATTCTATAAACCTTTTTTTTTGGTGATAAATATTTGATAATGAATGTTTCCTTGTCCAAAATATTTCCGTTTAATCTAATATGTAGTTGATTGACGTTTATGATACAAGTAACCGTCAAAATTCTTAGTTGCATTAGCCTGGTCATATTTTAAAACTTCACTAAAAAATATGCTACCGTATTTTTTAGATTTTGCCATTTCAAAGAGATTCTATATTTTTTCAAGGACATAATTCAAGAATTGATATTAATTATATATTTTGTAATGATTTTGGAAACATAATTACGTTAAGTAAAATCAAACATTTTATCTTAAAAATAACTATAGTATCCTAGTATCAGGTAAGGGATAATTCGATATGTTAGGATAGTAAAATAAAAATCTGTTTGTGCGTAGAATAGACACAATGAATGTATTTTAGAATTTGATTCAATTTATTAATTTACCACTATAATTTTGCTGTTTTATCTACGAATATATTGTGTCTGACCCTTTTCAAATGTCCGCTTTCAATATAAGTTTTAACATATTTTATTTATGTAATTTGTTTTAGTAACAAAGAGCTGGACGAAAAAAAAGAACGTCAAGAGATGCAAAACTTTATCATAAACAGTGAATATAACATAGCTATAACTATTAAAAGAAACATATTTAGAAAAACAATTAAAACACAACACACAAAATGATAAAAACATTTTTTTAATTAATTTATTTGCAAAACTCCTCATGCTCAACATTTCATAACACGAGGCTTACAGACGTAAGTGGTAACACAATTATATCATTTAAAACAAATTTGGGAAAAAAACATTTAAAATAAAAACAAAATAAAAAAGGAAGAGTGGAAATACACAAATATAAACAGCGCGGGAGGTACCAATCAAGCTTTAAAAATCTATAGAGTAAAAATACTTTCTTAGTGCATTCTGGCTTTCAGTACAATTGACCAACAAGACAAAACAGGTGGCCAGGAAATACCAAAAGGTGTGTTTTTCAACTCCTTTTTAAAATTATCTCTTTTACAGAAATATAGTTTACAATACAACACATGTTCCACAGTTTCAGAACCCTGACCACAAGAACAAATATCACTACTAATTAAATTAAATCTAGATAAATAGCTCTTAGCATTTCCCTGTCCTGTTAGAATATGGACTTGAAATCAGTAGCAAATTTCTTACATTTAAGCCGTTGATAAATTGTCGGAAAAACCTTTTAGTCCACAAAGCTTTAGGCGAGGCCAAGAATTCGGTGTTCCGGGAGGAAGTTTTTTCCCAAGCTACATGCTTCCAGTGGGACAATGGCACAGACATTAAAGTGTTTGCTGAAAACATTGAGAATATAAATTAATGCATATTAATAGTTGAGAAAAGACATAAAACTCTACATCTGAAAACACTAAGAAACATACTCGAAACATCAAGTTCTTTAAAAATCCTGTTAAAAATCTCTAAATTTTATATGGTGAGAACTTACTACGAAATTATATCTCATTCACTTATCCTTAAATATGGAATAGTGTCTTAATGTTCTTGCTGGTATAGACAACTGGAGAACTGCTTAAGATATCAAAGCAGTCAATTATATAATTGATGACTTTATCAAAATGTAATGAAAGATATTTGTCAAGTTTTCCAACGCGGGACATCAGAAACATTGCGTAGATAAGAGGAAGGAAATAAAAATGGTTTTTGTTATAAAACAAAGTCACTCTCTCTCATAAATCTATTTCACCACTTTTCATATATTTACATTTTGTTTTCTGATAAAGATTTTGTTTTTCTGTAATTGTTTTTCTGATTCTTTTAACATGTAAAACAACAATATTTGATATTCGAGAGGGTAACAGCAAAATATAGTACTTTTAAAACAATTACAGTAGAAAGTACTCCAGTTTTGTGTTTGAGAAGTTCGAGGTTTTTAAATGCTTTAGAGACCAATCCATAAATATGTTGTGTAAAATGAAGTTTTGTGTTAAATATAATGTTGAAATCTCACAGCAACAGATTTTGAACAAAATAAGGGCATATTATTGGTTAGATACGGATATATATTTTAATACGAAATATTTTTCAAACTATGTAATTGTAGTGATACATTTTTGTTATAATTCGTTATGGATTCACATAAAATGCTGTATACAAATTAAATAATTTATTAAAAATTCCATTAAAATCTTATAGTAGTATAGACTTATAATCAAATTATAAAGTATTTTACTACACTTTGAAATAGCCGTATTTACGTAGATTTTCTTTCATAATTTGTCTTCCATGTTGGCATATTTTCTGATTTGAACGATTTTTACTTTTTCTGCAAAACAGATCGCATAAAAAAGAAAATTATTTGTTGAGGTTTCCAAAATTGTGAACTTATTATATAAACTTGTTGTTGTTGTTGTTGTGGCTAATGCCACCTGTCTGACGTAGTCAGAACGAGGCCCACGAAATTCATCGTGGCATGGGCAAGAGGTACGCCTGTCGTTGGCCTTGAGCACCATACAGGTGACAGTGCGATTTAAGCTCAGTGAAACTTCCCCGAAGGGACGATAGATGGCGACACGACCTCTATCTCCACCTCCACAATTTCTGCAAGTGAACTGAAGGGGAGGGAAATATTCTCCAGTTCCTGCGCTAGTGAATAAGCCCACAAGACTACGGACCCACTGATTTAACGAGCACGTACTCCGTGTGTACTCGGAGTAATAGTAGTGAGTTGTTTTGTATAATCAGAAAAAAAATAATCTAATGATACACTAAGTACATCGCTTTATTCTAAATAAAATTTGAAAATTGTCTCTTTTCAATATAGATTTCACACATATTAATATATGAGGGCAAAACTTTTTTTATTTAGAATGTACTCGTAAAAGGGTAGCTAGCCAATTGGAATACAAAGTCTTTATTTACGTAATTTAAAAATTTGTAAATTAGTGATTGCGCGTCCATATTCTTCAAGAATAAATTATTGTAAAAGAAGAAATAACTCCTCATAGTTTAAAAATAATAAAATATGCCGAGAAAAAATTTAGGAATGTCAGAATCTAATGTTTAAATGAATGGAAATAGTTGCTATTTTTGTAAAAAAAATTATGCTAGTTATTTACAGGAAAAACTTGGAGCCAACTTTCTGCTGTGAAAATGTATGCGTAAAGTGTACAGTTTGTACTTTTTCTCTTAATAGGAAACAAATCAAAGTGCGATAATTTTTAAGTCGGAAATGAAACTAGTATTTTGAAAAATGTTATTCATAATAAAGATTTAGTGGAGAAATGTCTAAGATTCACACATTTAAATTAGTTTTAGGTTGTTTCACATTCCCCATATATATATATATATATATATATATATATATATATATATATATATATATATATATATATATATATATATATATATATACACTATATATATAGTATTATAAATATACAGTTTTTAATCTTGTATAACGGATATTGATATATTATCCTTCGATTTAAAAATATACATCATATTAAATACTATATTATTATATACTATATATAAGAAGAAACTAGTACATTAGTAAAAAATCTTTAACAATAAAACAGTTTTAATCTTGTAAAAATAAATTATGGATAATTTCTAAGCTTCTTTCTACGTAAAAAGTTGATTTACACACATTTATTATCCTTCGATTTAAAAATAAAAATACATCAGGTTTTAAAACTTCATCAGGTTATTAAAACATTCCCTTAAAGAAAAACCTGCACAATTTTTTAAAATATCAAATTTAGCATTTTAAAGAAAAGAAAGTGGATAAGAAGAAACTAAGGGATTTAATTCTTTTTCCAATTCCTTTGAGTTATAAAAATATTAGCTCTTTAACAATATGATCATCTTTGTTTTGGCTAAAACATTAATGCAAAAACGTTGCTACAACTTTTTTTTATAAAAAAAAATGAGTGAGAGAAAAATATGCTTTCTGGAGTTGTGTTGACAGGTACAGTAAAAATAAATTATGTTTTATATTTAGATTATATTTCTAAGACGTCTCTTCTATAAGTCAAAATTCAGTTTGACCACGAGCTACAACACCTGCATTATCTTACAATTTAAAAAAAATAGGAAGTTTTGAACTTTTTCCAAACATTTATAAAATATTCAATTTAAAAAACTTTTTAGTCATTTTAAGTTATTTATGTTTCTAAGGTTATTTCTAACAAAATTTAGAATGGATTTGAAAATCTATTCCCTTGTTGATTTTTAAACCGTAACTTTTTTCGGGATGATCTCGAAAATGCTGCTGCTATTGGTAACCTGATGAAAAACGACACAAATTTTTTTAAAATATCAAATTTAGCATTTTAAAGAAAAATAACTAGAGATCGCAGCCCGACAAATAAACCATAAATCGATGCACTTTTATAGAACATAATTGTTTTTATGATTTTACCACATAACACTATGTGCAAAAATGTTCAAGACTGCTATCTTGAACACTTATACAAATTTCATGAAAAATAAAAACTATTTAATGCACCCTCCAAATTTTTTGTTAGGATTCATTCATTTGAAATAGACACAAAACCCGGTTGTACCTATAGGCCAGTTTCAAACTTGAAAGTTAGAGAAATACGGATTTAAATTTTGTAAAGTCATAAAACAAAAAACTTTTAATGTCCTAAAAGCTCTAATTTTTTAATATGTTATTTTCTAATGTATGTTCTACATTAAAATACTATTTTAATTAAATATGAAGGAAAATATAACATTTTTATAATACAAAATATATTTTTGCATTATATTGATAGCAGTTGTTAAGACTACATTTTACTCAGCTTAATCTTAACCTAATATTTTCACAAGTTTTCAAACACGAAGCATTTATGTACAAAATAATAATACTAGTAACTTAAGCTGAAAATAGCCAGGTTTGCTCATAAAATTTAATTTTTTTTCAATTCTAAATTGGGGCAGCTTAGGAAGTTTTAGCTCTTGTCGTACGATTCTAAAATACTAAAATATAGTATTACAATATGTTTAGTATAATGTAGTTTAGTACATTAAGAAAATATTCAGTTATATTTGCACCATTTGAATTCTTAATACTTATATTCAGAAGTCTAATTGCAGTATCAGCTGACGACTGATTTTTAGATACATTATTTTCAGTAGTATTCCATCTCTTCGAAATATTGTTTCTCACAGCAACCTGAGAACGCTTTGGCCGTGGTATTTTCTCTACAGGAAAAAAAACTAGTGATAAAGCTTTTAATTTACATAAACTATTTTTAAAGCAAAAATCGGCCACGGAATCAATCTTAATTAATTAATTATGAGAACTCAAAAAATTCAAAACATAATCCAGAAGAAATTATTTTAATAATGAAAATTGGAATTAATAACCATTTTACACGATAAGACCGAAAACAATTTTAATTAATTCAATAAATGGGGAAAAAGGCTTTAAAATGAGACCGAAACCAACACCATAGCTCATAAAACTTCAAATATCTTAAAAACTAATTTGCTAACAAATTTGAAATTCGGTGGCAAGCTTCGCAATGATATAGATGACTAGAAAATGCAAAAAAAGGGTTGGTAAATTATGAAACTTTTAGGGTACTGTGTAGTCTTAAATTTCTAAATTTGTAGCATTCCCTGAAAAAAAAACCGTAGTACTAAAAATACTATGTTATGTATTTTTTGTAACATTGACAAAGAAGAAATTATCCTAAATTAAATAAATTTAGATTTAGACACCTTTGACCATTAGTTAATAATATATTCTTTTCCCGTGTGATTAATTGAAAAATAATTCAAATTCAATATTTACTTCCTGAATGTAATAGTATCAAACGAATGTATTATTGTCTAATAGCAAAGGAACTCTTCTTTCTTATTTATACACTCAAGAAAATGTAGTTATTTTGTTTGAGAGATGATGACATAAGCTCTTATAGTATTTATCTGAGTAATCGAGTTAGTACTGGTGATTAGTCCATTTACACAACGAAAGCTAGTTAATGTTTCCATGTGTATAATGGAATTATAGGATTTCTATATTGTTACATTTTTCATCTCTGTGCAAATATATATTGATTCTCCAGTTTCACAAAAACGGAGATATTCCTATTTCCACTATCAAGAAACAAAACTAAAATCATCATAACGGTATCATTTAAAAGAAAAATTCGACGTCACTACACCTTGGAATTAAATTAATAACAAGTAATATTTAAGAAATTTTTTAAATAATTAAATATTTAACATAGAAAAAGAAAGAGGAAGAGAAAAAGTATAATATGTAATATAGAAAATATTGAAAATAGAAGAAAGAAATTATTTAAACTATGTTAAGCATGTCTACCATATGATAAAAAAATATATTGAACGTGTGACATTTCAAGGAGCGAGAAGCTTTTCTTAAACTTATTTTGAGTGATTTTCAGGACTTAAAAATATTAAATGAGTATTAATTTACAGATATATTTGATATAAAAACAAGTAATAAAAAAATTTTTAATCAATTCCTACTTTGGTTAAAAAAAAAATTTGATTTAAGTTACTTTTTATCAAATAATTACAATTAATATAAATATGTATATACTTATGATAGAATCACAATAATAAATGTCAAATGATTTTTATTAATTAACATTTAAATATCGAATTGTCATCATAAACATTCGTGTGTATAAAATTTCAGTTCAACTGAATGCTCTAAAACGGGAGAAATAAAAATCTTTTGACGCAAGTTGTGTGCTAAAAATGAACCCAACGTGGCTGTATCTGTAATAATTTTAATAATTAGCTTCAGTCAAATAATTTTAATTAATTATGATTAAATTATCGTATTTTCGTCCAAAACAATCGTGTATAGAAAAATTCATCTCAAATTGACGCTTTAAAATGTCCTGGGAAAAAAACATTTTAAAGTTTTGACACAAGCCGACAAAATGGATTCTTAAGTCGCCAAAAACGATGCCAGCTTGGCTGTATTTGTAATTCGTAGAATGATTAGTTTTAAAGAAATAACTTTTATTAATTATAGTTAAGTCATCGTAAAACCATCCAAAATAATCGAGTATATATAAGATTTCAACTCAATAGAGCGCTTTAAAATGTATTTTATTAACGATTGAAAATTTGAACAGAATACATATGGGGATATTCTGAACTAATAGTAGGAATGAGAGACAAACATTTCGCTTTCGTGACTCAAGTAAGCTCAATAGAATTTCGAGCAATCAGAGTTGATGCTTACAGGAAACAAATTAAAAGTCTACAAATTCTATTTCTTTAAGCTAACTGTATTACTCCAAGGAAGAATAATGGCTCAAATAAAAGGTAGAATTTTATTCAGTTGTATTTTTTCGACTTCGAAGTTTTACATACAAACGCATATACACATATTAAAACTAAAATATCATAATAGAACCAAAAACATATTTTTAATACAAAATTAAGTCATAATTCCTTGTCTTATAAATGTATATATTTAGTACTATATTGCATATGGATATTAAATCAGTTAAAACTGTTATAATTATTTAAAAAAATTATTATGGCATTTAAGTTCCAAAAGTGACGTAAAAATATTTGTTAAAATATATTAAATAAAAAAAAAAATTATGTACAAATTTTGAGGTATTGATCCTATTTTTGTTCCTTGTCTTTCTATATTTCATGCTGTATTACAATATTTTAGAGTATTTAAACTTTCAGTATTATAAATTGTTTAATTATTATTAGCCTAAAGTTTTGCTGTAATAGTAATCAGCAATTTTTGTCATTTGGTACGCTTCATTTTAATATTTAATATTTTCCAATAAATATTGAACGTTTTTTATTTGAGTGTTGGACATTTCATTTTCTTTATATATTTTTCTGTAGAATTTTTTTTCTCAAAACGTAAAAAATCAATTTGTGTATTACTTAGCAAACGCGAAGGGAGCAGGTTTAAAATTTACTTCATGAAGCATGTAATATCTACAAAACTCTGCACAACCAGATTCTTCGGTAGGTGTACATAATTAATTCTCTAAGGACTGTGCCTGTACGATCCATAAATTGCAAGAAAAATACGAAAAATAAAGTACGACGTTACAGACCTATTGCCTACAGTATTTTCTAATATTTATAAAGGTAGATGTTCAAAGTGTAAACCCTACATCTTGAGGCAGGCTGGAGCACGCTGTAGAAATGATGAGTGCACTGTAACGTCGTAATTCCCAACGGGGATCGACGTCTTTGGTAGACCCGACACTCACACGTGCATCTCGCAGCTGCAGATAAAACGTGGCGGCGTGGCCGACCTCGCAACCCCTTTTTTTGATCCCCGAGGAATCCAACCCCGTCGACCGGAAGATGAAAGAGAGGCATTGAGTGGTGGCCAAACGATTCCTCCCCTCACAAATTATGGGACTCTAACAATCTTTAATTAAGTTTAATAACTTCAATGTATAATTCTGTAAATAATATTCAATAGTTGTGACGTAAATAAATTCAATATTTAAATTAACCAAGAATACACTACCGTTATTCTTTCAAACCTTACAGCACACTTTGCCACAGCGCGATGTCCAACGAATAATAGCTGCATGCGGAGCAGCAAATAAGTCAATTTTTGTAGTCACTTTGTCTTCCTACACCAATTCCTTGAGATGACTCCATAAGAAAAACAATCCTATGGTTCGATATTTGGCAATCGTCGTAGCCATTCCAATCCGAACTCTTACTTCCGATGCAAATACTCTCTTTTGCATGTCCAGCGAATCACAGCAATTGCACAGAAATGCACCGGAGGCCCAACAAAACCCAACATGCATCATCACATTCGTTCTTTACCATTTACCGTATTTTTCTCGTAAACAGTAGATCGTACAGTTACAGCTCTTTGAGCTCTTAACAAGGAATCTAGCTGTGTGGAATTTGGACAGAATGTTTTACTTAAATATGAAGCATTATTAAACAAGTTATTGAAATAATTAAGTCCCGGTGGTAGAATAGTAGCTTATCGCGCTTCCATGACACAGATCTGGGTTCTATTCCCGGGCTGGGATAGGTCGACTCAGCCTTTCAAATCTACTGCAGCGTGTCGATAAATGAGTACCAAGCTTGCTTGGGGACTTAAACACTGGGGGTCTCGCTTCAGACTGACCACCTGATCGGGACATCTGATCATGCATCTCAGCACCCAACGTTCACGTATACTGGGATGGGCAAAGTAGGTTCTGGCCCTCATGGGCTGTTGCGCCACTGACATAATTATATTTTTAAAAATTTTTCAATTACTCTTTAACTTATTTAATTCTTTTCTTCTGAATGTTTTGACTTCCTTTAAAAATAAGACATAAAAATTTTGCTTTAAAATTAATTGTCATATTCTTTGTTCTGCATTAATTACATCGCTTGAATTCATGGATTCTGTTTTTGCTTTTCATGTGCATTGTCAAAGCTTTAACCTTATTTTTATTACCTTCAATTTGTCTGTGTAACTGCATTATTTTTGACGGATTCCTCTTTTTCCATTTAATCCATGGTCATTCTGCTATATTTATGCAAATAAATAAGAATCACTTTAGTTTCATGTGTAAATGCTGTCCATTAATCAAAAAAGAATTAGGTAGAAAAGAAATAATTGTTTATAAATGATGTATTTAATACAATCGATATCGATTGAACTGATAACTTGTGTGTTCAAGTGACAAATTACATTGCTGTAGTGTGTGATCTAACATTAATAATTTGATTCTCAATTTATATTTATTTTATTGGTAGATACTACATGAATATTCGATATGTTGGGGGAAGTTCTGAAAAGAAAGTGCTTGCACAGGTGTTGTATTCATTACTTAATGTCTCATGCACATCTTTAAAGTGAAACATTAAGAAAAAAAATCGAATCAAACAAAGCCATTCTCTCTGGAATGTTATCTCCTTTTTTGCTAATTAATACATTCAAACAACCCCTTGTATACTAATTCGTTTTCAAATTGTCTACTTCAAAGCGTTTTGTGTAAATTCAAGGAGATTGTTAAGCTCTTATCGTCTTATAACATTCTGAGGTTTATGAGAAAATAAATCAAATTCGATAAAACCTTTACATATTGTGCATTGACATTAATATAAAGAAAGGTAAATGGAAAAAAAAACTACAGATTCTCTCCTCCATATGTTATTTAACTCTCATATTCCTTCTCTCTCTCTCTGTTTATATATATGCAGTATGTGTGTATGTGGGATTTTAAAGGTGCAATAAGCAAATATTACAGAAGAAAATCTGGTAAGCATTGTTTACATTAAATTAAAATTTAGAGATAAAGAATCCATTAGGTTAAGCATTGCAATGTGCTTCTATGCAGGTGCTGGGCGCGGAGGTGGAAATTGCTACAATGGGCGTGGAGATAAGATCAAATTTAGCGGCGTCGATTAGCGAGTTGCAGAAACGATTATCTGGATTAACACAGCAAATGGAACTCCGGATAAGGAGAATGCAGCACGAAATCTCTTTTAAATGATGATTCATTTAGCAAGCACGGAAAGGGTGTAGGCCAAGAATTGAATTTGTGCTATTACAGAACAATGTTAACTTTAGTGGATGCCCAAAGGGAATGTTAAATCTCTGCTGAAGTGATACAAATAAGAATAACAGAACACTTACATATGAAAACTATTCTTTGAAGAGGCTGTTCATAGGAGGTAATGACTTTTTCTTGACGGAAAGTAGAACGTTATTTGCAATAATAAGTTTTTTCAAAGATAAAATGACGCTACAAGAAAGGTTTCGTTAATCTATATAATTATAGAATGTTCGACTAAAGTATGTTAATTTTCCCTTTTTCAGGAATATGATTGTGTTTTGTTTCTCGGTAATATTGATTAGGATATCTAAGAGCAATTATATTTTTGCGTCAGTTTCAGAGTTTGGTTTTTTAACAGGGTTTATGTTTTTCTTTAATATTTCGTTACTATTTTTCTGCTTTAAAGTTGTTATAGCATTGCAATATGCTTGTATTTTTGTGCCTTATTTTCAAAGCATAAATCTTTAAGTGTGAAAGAAATGAAAATTTTAACTCTTTACATGTAAAACATTTTTTAAAAATTTTGATCAACTTAATTGTTTATTCAAAATCAGTCGATATAAACTTCCTCCTATGTAACAAATAATAAAACATTGTGCAATAAACAAATCGAAGGATTTACTTAGTGACAATTTATACCGAAATCTTTGTTTCATTTTATGTAGAGCAGAATTGATTTGGAAACACTAATTATTAAGAATCAGACATACCATTACCTCATTGTACGAACATAATTAAAAATGAAAATCTTTTATATGTATTGGTGAACTTATCCTTCATGTAATCGTGTAGTCCCTTTTTTCTTTTTTAACTTTAGAATAAATAGTTAAATAATAGTGAATTTTTACTAGGTAACGCTACCAACTCAAAACCAACAATTTGTATTTCAGCCTCAAATTCTTAGGAAAGAACCATTTAAGTGCATTTAAACAAACAAATTTTAAATCCAACGTTTTTTTACAAAAAATACGCCGCATCATGAAACACCTCAAACTGCTTCATAAGAATCATCAAACTGGAAAGCTCCCATTCCAATTTAACTACTAAACTGAACAAATTATCAAATTCGATTATTACTGCCTAAAATTAAGTATTTCGGTTCTGAATGTAGTTTTGAACTGTGTTTACATTGTATTCTAGTTAATAGGAAAAGTGTTAAAGATGAAGGTATTTTGAACTCTATACCCAACGGTTATACGCTACTACATTAGTATCATATCGACTTTTAGGTCCACTTCCATCCACCAATAAAAACTACAAACATATATTTACAGTGATAGACGCATGTAAAAAATTTGCGTGGATTTATCGTGTTAAAACAACCTTTACATATGATGAGTTAAACAACTAAGAACTTCAGAAAAGTAAGTTCAGAAACACACTTAACGTATAAATACTAACATAGGCAGTGTGTGTGCATCACATGATTTTGAAAATTATTGCAAAATAGAGTCCATTGAGAAAAATGAAAATTACTACTGGCATGCTATGAAGTAGGGGACAAAGCGAACGAATACATAACACACTCATACCAGTTATAACTAAACTTTCACTCAATGAACCAGAGAAATGGTTCGAACATGTTGCTAACATACCAAGAGTTTTAAATATAGTACAGTAAGTTCTAACACTAAATATTCCCCCTTCGAGTAATTAAAAAATTCTAAAAAGAAAACCAGAGATGACACAAACATAATCTACCTATTAAAATGCGTAGGTAAACAAACGTATATATCTTTGATGCTCTATCTTTTCACGAATCACACACGACACAGAAACTCGCCAAAGGTACCAAAATTTCGGGAATGATCCAGGAAATTCGTGTTGAATATTTATATTCCAATATCCCAATTAGTTAAAAATATATTAATTAGAAACCTTAAAACGCATAATTAGTACCATTTTTTACCGCCAGGGTATTTCAAAAATTTGGAACTTCTTTTTTTCTCAGACGTTTTTGAAACGTGATCTAATTTTTTTTTATGAGACTCAGACAAAAAAATAATACAGATTCGGAAACATCATTCACTTCGCGACGATATGGCATAATTTTTTTTACAAAATAATTATAATTTGTATTTTTTACGATTTTTTTAAAGGAGTCGAAATCGATACGTTTTTATGAGTATGATTATTTCTAAATTGTTCCGCTTGAATTTTCTTTCGCGCTAATGAAAAAAAACGTTTGACACTAAAAAAGGCTCATGCTTTTCTCTTTTAGAATCAGTCAGTTTAAAAAATAAATGTCAAAATCTGTTTTTTATGATTTTTCAAAAAATATTCAAAATTGTATTTAAATACTTAATAACTTCTTTATTTATAACAATAATCTCACGCAACTTTTTTTCGTGTGTGGAACAATATTATACGTAATCTGTACAAAGATTGATAAAATATCTGAAATATTCCGGTGTTTTTTTTTAAATGCGTTTTTAGTTTTTTTCTCCTCTTTGCGAGAAATATGTAAGCATTATTTTTTTTAAGTTTTTTTGTTTAAAAATTACCGTTGTTTGTAATCCATATAGGAAGTTTAAATGCATTAACTTAAAAATGAAGCAAGAAAAAAAAAATTTAACTTTATCAAATAACACAATGCGAAATGGAACATTTCTTCCTTTTATTTTGAAGGTCTTTTCTCTGCTTTTCTCCTTAGGAGACGTAGCGCAATCGGTAGAGACGCTTCTTCATAGACAATAGTACACGGGTTCGGAACTAATGATTAAATTTTATGATTTTGTAAAAAAATACTCCAAATTTTATTCGCGCATTTAAAAAACTTCACCAGCAAGTTTGTAATTGGAAAGATAATTTATTTCGTCATGATATACATTTTTTTTTTTACAAAACAACGAAACTTTACATAAATTAAGATTTTTTTCTAAAAAAGAATCAATATTGACGCGTTTATATGAAAATGATTTTTTTATTGCCTTGAAACTCCATATATCGATTGCAAACAGCGGTAATTTAAAAAAAAACTGTAACAAAAATAATGCTTAAATATTTCTCGCAAAAAGGGGAAAAAACGAAAGACACATTTTTAAAAAAAACCCCGTAATTTTAAGATATTTTATCAATCTGCGTAATCTGCACAAACATACACTGGTGTGCAAAACTTAAGCAACAATGTAAAAATTAAGCAGTTACCCATGAAATTGCACAAAAAGAGGTCTGGAGATCAGTACAGTGAACACAAAAAAGTCAGTAGAAACGTCATGCGTATGCAAATATCAGGAACGAAACGTCAGAAGCGACGTGAACATACGGTAAACGCGTGATGTCGGCGCGTGCTGCTCAACAGTAAAATAAAATGAAGGACGCAGACGCAATTCGACATATTCGCTGCAAGTGCCAGTGAGTCAGTTCATGAAATATGGCTAGAAAAAATCACCTGGACGACTTCACGCGTGGAAGAATGATCGGAAAGCTGGAGGAGGGGCGTACCGTCACCAGTGTAGCTGCTGAGTTCGGAATCAACAAAAGTGTCGTTTCGCGCGCTTGGAAAGCATTCCAAACCACAGGTACAGCTGTTAGAAAGGTTGGTGGTGGCCGCCTGAAGACGACAACTGCAAGGGATGACCGATATATCATTCTGCAGGCGTAAAGAGGCCGACGGCAGTCAGCAAGCGTCATTGCTCAGTACCTCTCTACAGCAGTGCTTCTCAAACTTTCAATACTGGCGCCCCCTTTTCAATCACAATTTTTATCGCGCCCCCCTTTATACATAATAATTTACTGAATGCAATAATAATGCACTTTTACGATAAAGCAACAATATTTATTATAAACCGTACAAATTCATGACATAAGTATTAAATTTTGTATATGTTACTTTAAGCAAAAAAGTTAAGTAATAGTATAATTACTAAGTTATTTTTCCTTTCTCTGATTTTTTAAATTGGAACATATTACAAAATGCGGTGGTTTCTTAGAAGACAAAATATAGATATCAGCTAAATATAGAAAATGAACTCAGAGGCTCAATTTCTTATCTTAAAACTCCTTTCAAAAAACTTTGCTCTGTAAGACAAGCCCATGGAAGTAGCTAATAATTATTAAACTTGTTCTTAATTTAGTATTAATTAATTAGTCCTAAAATACTCTGTGTGCCACTCATACATTAAAAGCAGAGTTTTTTTTAAACTTTCAATACTGGCGACCCAATTTTCAATCATAATTTTTGTCTCGCCCCCTGTACAACAATAATGTATTTACTGCAATAAAAATGCACTTTGAGACAGAGACGCTAAAGTGTTACAATACGATCTTAATTATAAACCGTACAAATTAATACGATAAGTATATTAAATTTTGTGTATATTTTAAGTAATATATATATATATATATATTTTAAGAAAATTACTTAAAATATATATAATACTTAGAGAATTATGTTATTTTTCTTTCTCTAATTTTTAAATTGGAACAGATCGCAAAATGATGTATTTATTTAAGGATTTATTTCCTTCAGCATTTATTTCTCAAAGCACAAATGTCATTAGAAAAATAGTCTAGTCAATGTCGCTCTCTATCATATCCATCACATCTGGCATTATAGGGTACGTTTGCGTGAGTCTGGGCAACCTATCGGACGTCTGCGCAAAACATATAAAAATGCTTTTCCTCGTACAATTCCAGTCAGTTTTGGTCGACTCGATACTCCTATAGCTACCGAATCTAGCTTGAATGTACATTTTTTAATTTCCACGTTAATTGTAATTCACGGTAATTAAGTATTTACGGCAGTAAATTAAAACAATATCATACATACATTTTTAAGTCGTAAGCAAACATTCGACCATAATAAAGAATCAACAAGTACACAGACGAACGAGCATGGTTCCGAAAATTAAATCAAGGCGATCTTCTCAAAAATACTTAAATTTTGGATTTACCACTACTGAAGTAAATGATGGAAAAAAGCCCCAGCTCGATATGTGTTAAAACTTACAAATCTGTAGAACAACATGTGAAAGTTTTTTTTTAAAACATGTAAAATCATTTAGCTATGTTGGCAAAGAATTTTAAAAAAAAGTATTTTCTGGATGAGGACAGCTTGGTAGCAAGTTACGAGTGGATTAGGGATCTATTTCAAGATACTCCAGAAGGGCTCTCAACTTCCGAAGAAGAAATCTTCATAGATTTCACATGCAGTGAAAATTAAAAGGCAATTTTGTAATAAATCGCTCTTTGAATTTGGGGTAGAGGTGGATGAGGAATTATCCGTACTGAAAACAAAAAGCACTTCGTATACTATTACCATTTTCAACATCCTACCTTTGCAAACCGGATTTTCTGCAGTGAATGCCTTGAAGACAAAATATAGATCTCAGCTAAATATAGAAAAATAACTCTTTAAGTGTCAATTTCTGATATTAAAACCTTCCTTTGAAAACTTTCCTCTACAAGAAAAAGCCCGTGAAAGTCCCTAATAATTATTAAACTTGTTCTTAATTTTAGTAATAAGATTGATTGATTGAATATTAACGTCGCACTGTTCAGCTGCACGAGGGCTTTTGATTACGGACCACGTAATTTTGAACCATGGTCAAGTGACGTGGATGACACCTGAGCTGGCACCCCCTCTCCTAACTACACCACACCAACGGGAGGACGTTTCAGCTCTCGACAGATTTAACGTGCAACGCTGTCCTACACAGCGGGTCTTTA
>BMAU01021060.1:0-15586 GCA_019973935.1 Trichonephila clavipes | reverse complement strand
CACAAAACGTACTTTTATATAAAAGAGTGCAATATAACGTTATTTTTTGGTGCAAAAGTATCTTTTTTGGTTACAAAAATCAGATTTTGTGAGGTATTAAATTTGCGAATATGATGTCGTTATTGGTTTTTCACTGTGATTTGCGTATAGGGAGATTCTTTTGGGTTGTTTGTTATTTATAGTGATGGTTTACAAAGATAAAAAATAGTAATATGTATTTATAATTGATTTTGTGATGGAAGTTATGATTAATTATGTTTCTCTCTCCTTTTGGTGTTCCTTTTAAATAATAAGATTTAAGACATATTCAACAAGCATAACATAAGAAAATGTTAAATGTTTAGGCACTAATATTTGAGAGCAAAAGTATTCACTGATATAAAAAATGCAATTAAAACATAGAAAAAAAAATGGGGGATATAAAAAAATATAAAAAAAAAATAAATATTTTTATCTATGAGTCTGCTAAACTAAACAAAGAAAAAGTCACACAATTCATCTACCATAACTGATCAGATTTTCTAGTAATATTTCCATTGGAAGTTGTATTTTATAATGAATATGCAGATCTAAAATAAACAGCGTTTGACTCTATGATAACAATCAGTAGTGCACAGGAACCTGTGTGCACTACTGTGAAGGTGAGTCCAGGGGACGTGCGCGCAAAGTCCACTATTCTGTTTACATGTAACCAATACAATTTGGAAGCAACTGGAAAAATCACCTGATCCTGAACGGATTTAAGATATTTTTTCTTCTTGTTGATTTTTGTGTTTTATGTAATAAATTATTATATATACACATATATATGATTTGACTTTTCTTTAAATTTCTGATTAGCGTATAAAATTAATTATTAAATGAGTGTTTAAAAAACTTGTTCGAGTATCTTTGAATTTTAAATTTTATTGAACTTACAGTTGATAAATGTACTTGTTGTGACGAACCAGAATCCACGTGAGTGTGAGTGGGAAACCAAAGGATAAGCCATATCGAAAAAGCAACAACTTTTACTTAAGCTAATTCAAAAAATCTAATATGAAGGTAATTAGCTAATGGGAGTGAATTATTGAAATATAATGATAAATATTACTTGTATCATGAATAAATTAATTGAGACAGAAGCACTGGATCTGAAAACTTGTAGAAACTTCTAACTATGATACCAAGATTACGAGCTGTATGTCAAAAATACATTGATATTCCACCGGAGTAGCTTTCACAGATATAATTTAAACGCACTATAAAAAATTACTATCTATTAACTTCACCGCGAACTCCTTTCACTTCACTTTTAAACAGTGAGACTTTATTTACATGCTTCACGGCTCATTCACAAGAAGATATTCTCAAAAAACAAATAAATCCTTAAAAGTTTTTTTTTTCACAGCAGGATTAGGCTCAAAGTGATTACCCTACATTTCATCTTTCGTTCTATAAATTGTAAATAAGCGTTTCTCAAACTGTGGGGCGCAACCCCCTTGAGGGGCATGATAATTCTACTAGGGGGAGCGACCATATTAAAAAGTTGAATACAAAAGATTATTTGAAAAAATTATTAATTTACTGAAAAAACAAACAAAAATACATTCTGACATAGTAAAAATAAAGTACACATTTGCACTGATATAATACACTATAAATGCCTGAGTACTGCAAGATGTATTTTATAATTAATTTAATGGTATTTAGTTAAGAAAACACACAAATTTAGAAATTACTAGTAACGCCATGGGCTTGTAATATATAAAAATTATACACACAAATTAATACTTGAAAAGTTTTACGGTTTACAATTAATATCTTAACTGCTGATTGAAAAATTACGCGATATGCAACAGCTTCCCACGTAGGCACTTGTATGTGATATATTGGAGAGGTGGGTAAAAGGAAAGAAATAAAACGTTCTCTGAAATAAGTAAATCTCTTCACAAGCACTGTCAATGTCTTTTATTGTATTCAAAGTCTTCAAATAATTTACGGATAGCAGTGCAAAAATAAGATCGTAATTCAAAAGACGTATATACGTCCGAGGCAGTTAACGCTTTGACAAAGTGAGACATTTATATCGCCAGTGCACTTAAGAGGTTAAAGTTGTATCATAGCTTCAGTGTCAAGTTTAGTATTTATTGAATTAAATACATAGTTATATTGCATGGGGGCGATGAAAATTATGATTGAATATTGGGTCGCAAATATTGAAACTTTGAGAAGCACTGCTGTAAACGATTCTTAATAATAATTTAGACTATAAATGAGATTTATAATAATTATAAATCTCATTATAAATCTTCTCCATATCAGAAAGATTATCAAAAATCAAGCAGTTCATTACAAGATTTTTCCACATGAAGATTAGGCTCGAATGATTGATTGAATATTAACGTCGCATTGTTCAGCTACACGAGGGCTTTTGGCGATGGACCACGTAATTTTGAACCATGGTCAAGTGACGTGGACGACACCTGAGCTGGCACCACCTTCTCCTAACTACCACACCACACCAATGGGAGGACGTTTCAGCTCTCGACAGATTTAACGTGCATCGCTGCTCTACACGGCGGGTCTTTAGTGGTATTGGGCTCCAATTCATTCGTAACAAGGCAAGCCACGATCCGAAACTTATTCCATTCGGCTATCGCGGCCTCAAGATTAGGCTCAAAGTGAACCTGTAACAAGTATCTCACGTTCCATATTCTGTAAATGATTTTTCCCATTTACATGCCTTTTAAATCAATAAATATATTTTTGTAAATGCTATAAAATGCACAAAAAATTCAAATTTTCCGAAACAGAGAATTTAGTAGCTACAATGTTAAGATTGGATCAATATTTTTTTATTTTTCTCTAGATAGAAATTTTACTCACAATAATTTTAGCGTGGATATTTCAGACTTCTACCCTCTTCACTTCAGTTTTCTTGATTTTATCTTATTGATTCATATCTTTCATTCAAAACTGCATATCTATTGCATCCCTTTGAAGCGAGATTCAATTCAAAACTTGCAACTCATATTTTATTCACACAAAACTCAAGCAACCGACAAAGACTCAAACGTCAATCTATGATTGGATTCAATGGAAAAGTTGAATAAATTTGAGTTTCTTGCTTATCAAAACGTCAGTTTGCGTAACACACACATTTAGCCTTTTTACACAAACTTCAAACAAGTTACATTTAACAATATTTCGATGTATGTTACATAATTTGTACGTTTTATTCTATTGAAAAAATAATTTTTTATGAGACTTTGATCTTTATTAAATATATGTGTACTTATTTTTTATGGGTGTAATTATATCCATACTTTCTTCATGTACTTCATTTTATAAAATCTTGAGTAAATTATTTTTCGTAAAATAAAAGTTTTTGAATATTTGCACTATTTATGTTACCAAATATAGTTTTAAGGTATCCGACTACGTTCGGAACCATGATTTTAAAAGGCTAATAAATGGATAATTCTCATGATATTTAGTGTCACTTAGATTAGAATACATGTATGCAATTGTTTTAAGGATATTTTGACAAAAAAAATGATTTCAAATACAATATTTTTGCAAAAAGACTAACTTAGAATAACGTTTTTCCATAATGTTCTCCTTTTATAAAAGAATGCTTCTAAAATAATATTTTGCTTATATAAAAATAAAAGATTTCTCAGAGAGTCTGAATATTATTCATTTATACACTTTTTGCAAAATCACGGTTCCGAACGTAGTCGGATACCTTAAAGGGACAAAAGTGACATATGCAAATTTTCAATTGTATTTTCAATTTCTACTATTAGTTTACTCTCTCTCTCTGTATATAATTTTCAATCGTTAACAAAATACTTTTTATTGACCCATTCAAGTTCAAATACACTTTCCTAAGCTTGTAGAAGATAACACTTAATGTTAATACAGTTTTCAAATATTAGCTCATTAATTAAATTAAAAAATGAATAAAAGTAAAAGACAAAAATAACAGTCCAACAGCATATATAGGAAGGAAAGGTGTTCGTTATGTCCCTGTAGCACAATGGATAGCTCGATGGACTTATAATCCAAAGGTCGTGGGTTCGAATCCCTCCTGGGATGGCCTACTTTCTGAGAATGTTATTTTATTTTTTTTTTTTTTTGCTATTGCTTTTATTAGAATAATTAAAATGAATTTGTGAATAAATAGAAAACAACAAAACATGGTTCAACACCATCTATAGAAAGGCATAAATCGCTTTTTCTATTTTGCCACATAATATTGTGATTCTGTCATATATATATATATATATATATATATATATATATATATATATATATATATATATATATATATATATATATATATATATATATATATATATACTTATATATGGCATGCAACCAAAAGCAACGCAGTCTTCGCGCGCAGGCGCAATGAATTGAAACTGAAACTTGGCGAATTAGTGGAAGAGAAACAAAAACTCTTGGACATTAGAGAGAGAAGAGAGAACGCGAGAGGTGCGCGAGCAGGCGTTACCTTCTGCATATCATCGTCAAACTTATCTGTAAAAACTACCTTTTTAATTAATATTTGTTTAATGTTAAATAAACCATAAGAGAAAACGTATTGGACCCCTTGTTGTCTCCCACAAATTATGGGGGCTCGGCCGCGATAGATAAAATTTCGATTTTGAACCAAAGTCTGGACAATGAACAACAGCGTCCGTGAAGGAGACGCGCCGCCATTTTTCGGAAACTTCGTTCAACCTGTGTAGAGGTTGAATTTTCAACTTCATTCCGCCTGTGTAGAGGTCCGGAACAAATAACAAAATAACCTGTGTAGGTATATTTTTCACAACGAACCATCGACAAATATTCCGCCTGTGTAGAGGTTGGAAACCCATCGACGAAAATCTCGCCTGTGTAGAGGTTGGAACTAATTCAGTGTGAATAATCCGCCTGTGTAGAGGCCGGAACTACAATTCCAACTATATTACCTGCGAAGAGGTGACATCAGTGGAATCAACGTTATTGGATACATCGTACGTGCGAGCAACAAAGGGAGCCAGAAAAAAAAAAAAAGGTAGGATCTTTCCATTTCTAAAATGTATAAAAACGCTCTTAAAGAGGATCTCATAAGAGTTGTTCAGGAGCTAGACGGTACTGTGGAAAGTACTGACACTATAGTTAAACTAAAGACTAAAATTGAGAACAGTAGTACATTTGAAAGTGATCCAGATTTCGTTAAACTCTTTTCTTAATTCAAAAAACTGTATATAGATGATGAGAGAGTATCGCAAACGAAAGAGAGGTAACTTCAGAACAAAAATTGAGCTCCAGCAAAACTTCAGTTAGCAAAATTAGAAAAAGAAATCGAACTCAATTGGCTAAAAATAAAGCATTACTAAGTTTAAATCCGCAGCTAAAGTCGAAGAAAAACAGTTCTGAAACTAACATAGAAAATATGATAAAAAAGTATAAAAACTTTATCTCTTCCCTGTTCAACCAGATCTGAAAATTTTAATCTGTCTTTCCAATCATTAGAACGCGTAATTTTAACCAAGAAAATAAATGACGAAATATAAATCTGAAATTTTAATAAATCTTCTGGGCGAAAGAGCTCATAACGTCTTACTGTATATTAAAGAAGAAGAGAATTAAATGACTATGAAAACTAAAATCTATAGTACTCAGAGAATTCCAATTAACCCCTCGCGAGTGTTTAAACTCATTTAAAAAATGCTGTAAAATCATCAGGCGAGACATACATCCAATTTGCTGCAAGATTGACGGCAAACTTCCAATATTATTGTTCGTTAAGAAAAAGTTAATTCCTTTGAATCTCTATGTGATCTTATAATTTCTGATAAATTATTTGAAACTTTAAATAAGGAAACTGCAACTCATATTGGCATTCGAGAAGCAGAAGATTGGTTTAGCCTATTGATTTAGCTAAAGAGTGTGATATTTATATTTCATCTAGTTGCGGATCACATAAAGAAATTCCTATTACTTATGGATATACCCAAGACCCCTTTAAAAATAGATCACAAAACTTTAAACCAAAGATTAAAGAGAACTATCCCCAATATCTTGAAAAAAGAGAAATAAAATTGCTTTATATGCGGTGATTCATCTCATTGCGCAAGAGACTGTGAGAAGCGTTTTAAACCTAAAAAGAATTTAATGATCACATCCATAATAAAATAAACGTGAATACTTTGAAAAATCGAGAGCGAAAAACAAAATAGCGATGAACGCGCAAATCTTCAATACGTAAACATTTTTGTGGAAAATCAGCCCGTAACAGCATTGATTGATTCAGGTTGCCAGATACCAGTTTTAAATTCCTCACTAATTAGAGTGCAAACACCTTCCGAAGAGATCATAGCATTAAGTTCATGTTTTGGCGAACAGCGTATGGTGTAGAAGTTAAACCCATAAATATTTCTCTTAATCAACACTCTCCTAGCTTAAGTGTGAGAACGGCAATATCACCGACCTTGACCGAAGAATTTATTATACATCCCAGTGTATATTCTGAAATAGAAACTAGCCACGCAAAGAGCGATGTTTTATTGAGTGAAAGTGGGATCCTCTTTGAGTGCAGATTTGGGTGTTCAGTTTAATTCAAGTGTTCCTTTTCCAAATGTTTCTGTTTCAAATGTGATAGAAAACTCTAGTTATGATTTATCACATGTTAAAAACTTTAATACTAGAAATGATTCGAGTTCTCTAATTAAGGATTATAAATGTAATAAAATTAAGAGTACTAAGTTAAAATTGAGTATTGTAAGAGAAAATGTTCTGATATAGTATTGTGTAAGAAAGCCAATGGTGCCATGAAAACGAGTTCCGTGGAATTTATCTCCGCTCACCTAACCCTTTACCTATGAAGAGTAAACATCATCGGTTTGTGTTGCTCCGAAAAATTTTTGAGCCTTGGCAGTGGAAGCGAAGGAAAAAGAGAAATCGTTTTGAACAGACGACCAGAACTCTAGAGAGGAAAATATCGATGCGTTCAACCAAAGATCAACTTGTTAAAAAAGACGTTCTTATGCCTGTGAAACACAATGTTTTCCTGTGGAACCTTCCGGATGTCGAAGAGGTGCCTCCACATGATGGAGAAACTGTCTAGTTCAGAAAATTATGAAATGTTTAATCTTATATATTTGTCGTATAGTCCTTGTCTGTTCCGTTTTTTTTGTATGTTTCAGATTCTCCTCTGGTCTCCATGGAAATACCGCTGCGGACAGCGTACAGTTAGAATGACCGTTATGGCATGCAGCCAAAAGCAACGCAGTCTTCGCGCGCAGGCGCAATGAATTGAAACTGAAACTTGTGAATTAGTGGAAGAGAAACAAAACTCTTGGACATTAGAGAGAGAAGAGAACGCGAGAGGTGCGCGAGCAGGCGTTACCTTCTGCATATCATCGTCAAACTTATCTGTAAAAACTACCTTTTTAATTAATTTTTGTTTAATGTTAAATAAACCATAAGAGAAACGTATTGGACCCCTTGTTGTCTCCCACATATATATATATATGTGGCATGCAGCCAAAAGCAAAACACAGTCGTCGCGCGCAGGCGCATCAGTAAAAGCAGAACTGAAACTCTAAAAGAGAGACTCTTGAGAAAAAACTTTGATTAGAGAGAGAAAAAGGAGAACGCGAGAGGTGCGCGAGCACGCGTTACCTTCTGAATATCATCGTCAAACTTATCTGTAAAAACTACCTTTTTAATTAATTTTTGTTTAATGTTAAAATAAAATAGAAGATAGACCAACGTCTTGGACCCCTTGTTGTCTCCCACAAATTATGGGGCTCGGCCGCGATCGAAAAAATTTCGATTTTGAACCAAAGTCTGGACAATGAACAACAGCGTCCGTGAAGGAGACGCTCCGCCAATTTACGGAAACTTCGTTCAACCTGTGTAGAGGTTGAATTTTTCAACTTCATTCCACCTGTGTAGAGGTCAGGAACAAATAACAAAATAACCTGTGTAGAGGTATATTTTTCACAACGAACCATCGACAAATATTCCGCCTGTGTAGAGGTTGGAAAACCCATCGACGAAAATCTCGCCTGTGTAGAGGTTGAACTAATTCAGTGTGAATAATCCGCCTGTGTAGAGGCCGGAACTACAATTTCAACTATATTACCTGCGAAGAGGTGACATCAGTGGAATCAACGTTTTTATTGGATACATCGTACGTGCGAGCAACAAGGGAGCCAGAAAAAAAAAGGTAGGATCTTTCCATTTCTAAAATGTATAAAAACGCTCTTAAAGAGGATCTCATAAGAGTTGTTCAGGAGCTAGACGGTATTGTCGAAAGTACTGACACTATAGTTAAACTAAAGACTAAAATTGAGAACAGTAGTACATTTGAAAGTGATCCAGATTTCGTTAAAACTTTTAATTCAAAACTGTATAGATGAGAGAGTATCGCAAAACGAAAGAGAGGTAACTTCAGAACAAAAAATTGAGCTCGCGAAACTTCAGTTAGCAAAATTAGAAAAGAAATCGAACTTCAATTGGCGAAAAATAAAGCATTAAGTTTAAATCCTGCAGCTAAAGTCGAAGAAAAACAGTTCGAAACTAACATAGAAAATATGATAAAAGTATAAAAACTTTATCTTCCTGTTCCCACCAGATCTGAAAATTTTAATCTGTTCTTCCAATCATTAGAACGCGTATTTTTAACCAAGAAAATAAATGATGAATATAAATCTGAAATTTTAATAAATCTTCTGGGCGAAAGAGCTCATAACGTCTTACTGTATATTAAAGAAGAGGAATTAAATGACTATGAAAAACTAAAATCTATAGTACTCAGAGAATTCCAATTAACCCCTCGCGAGTGTTTAAACTCATTTAAAAATGCTGTAAAATCATCAGGCGAGACATACATCCAATTTGCTGCAAGATTGACGGCAAACTTCCAATATTATTGTTCGTTAAGAAAAGTTAATTCCTTTGAATCTCTATGTGATCTTATAATTTCTGATAAATTATTTGAAACTTTAAATAAGGAAACTGCAACTCATATTGGCATTCGAGAAGCAGAAGATTGGTTTAGGCCTATTGATTTAGCTAAAGAGTGTGATATTTATATTTCATCTAGAAGCGGATCACATAAAGAAATTCCTATTACTTATGGATATACCCAAGACCCCTTTAAAAAATAAATCACAAAACTTTAAAACAAAGATTAAAGAGAACTATCCCCAATATCATGAAAGAGAAAATAAAAATTGCTTTATATGCGGTGATTCATCTCATTGCGCAAGAGACTGTGAGAAGCGTTTAAACCTAAAGAATCTAATGACCACATCCATAATAGAATAAATGTGAATACTTTGAAAGTCGAGAGCGAAAAACAAAATAGCGAAGAATGCGCAAATCTTCAATACGTAAACATTTTTGTGGAAAATCAGCCCGTAACAGCATTGATTGATTCAGGTTGCCAGATCCCAGTTTTAAATTCCTCACTAATTAGAGTGCAAACACCTTCCGAAAAGATCATAACATTAAGTTCATGTTTTGGCGAACAGCGTATGGTAGAAGTTAAACCCATAAATATTTCTCTTAATCGACACTCTCCTAGCTTAAGTGTTGGAATGGCAATATCACCGACCTTGACCGAAGAATTTATTATACATCCCAGTGTATATTCTGAAATAGAGAAACTAGGCCACGCAAAGAGCGATGTTTTATTGAATGAAAGTGAATCCTCTTTAGGTGCTCATGCTTATGCTTATTCAAGTGTTTCTTTTCCAAATGTTTCTGTTTCAAATGTGATAAAAACTGTAGTTATGATTTGCCATATGTTAAGAATTTTAATACTGGAAATGATTCGAGTTCTCTAATTAAGGATTATAAATGTAATAAAATTAAAAATTACTAAGTTAAAATTGAGTATTGTAAGAGAAAATGTTCTGATATAGTATTGTGTAAGAAAGCCAATTGTGCCATGAAAACGAGTTCCGTGGAATTTATCTCCCGCTCACCTAACCCTTTACCTATGAAGAGTGAACATCGACGGTTTGTGTTGTTCCGAAAAATTTTTGAGCCTTGGCAGTGGAAACGAAGGAAAAGAGAAATCGTTTCGAACAGACGTCCAGAACTCTACAGAGGAAAATATCGATGCGTTCAACCAAAGATCAACTTGTTGAAAAAGATGTTCTTATGCCGGTGAAACACAATGTTTTCCTGTGGAACCTTCCGATGTCGAAGAGATGCTCACATGATGGAGAAACTGTCTCACCCAGAAAATTTTGATATGTTTAATCTCTGCATATTTGTCGTATAGTCCTTGTCTGTTCCGTTTTTTTTTGTATGTTTCAGATTCTCCTCTGGTCTCCATGGAAATACCGCTGCGGACAGCGTACGGTCAGAATGGCCGTTGTGGCATGCAGCCAAAAGCAAACACAGTCGTCGCGCGCAGGCGCATCAAAGTAAAAGCAGAACTGAAACTCTAAAAAAGAGAGACTCTCGAGAAAAACTTTGATTAGAGAGAGAAAAAGGAGAACGCGAGGTGCGCGAGCAGGCGTTACCTTCTGAATATCATCGTCAAACTTATCTGTAAAAAACTACCTTTTTAATTAATTTTTGTTTAATGTTAAAATAAAATAGAAGATAGACCAACGTCTTGGACCCCCTTGTTGTCTCCCCACATATATATATGCATATTTATATTAATTGTGACTATTTAAAAATTAACTGAAATAAAATTTTTCTTTGTTGATCTATGTATGAATTGACTTAATTTTTTTTTATATTGCTTGTTTAATTGGAAGAAAACTCGTTTAAGCGATTAAACACTTTTAGAAAATTAATAAATTTGAGACAAGTGTTAAATAAATAATAAAATAAAGCATGAATGGATAAATAAGTTAATTTTTTTATAACGTGATTTACTTTTTCAGTTAAAAGACCTTGCAATGTTCAATAAACTTTCCAGTATTGATTATATTTATATTTTACGTTAGGAGTTTTGATAAATTCTTAATTTAATACATCTAATTAAATTTTACATGGAGTTTTTTTCCCCGAAAATATAGTTTGTTCCAGAATAAAAAGTTTATATATTTACAGTTTTTCTTTTTATTTCTATGATTCGGAAGATTCGCATTTTTTCGGAAAGAAAATACCTGCGTTGCTCAAGTTTAGTTCTTTTAAGGACACAAATGTTTGGAAGCCCATTTTTTTTTCAGTTTGTGGGTTAAAAAAATAAATAAAATAAAAAACACGAAATGTTTTTAACAAGATTTGAACATTCTAAAACATGCATTCTGAGAAAACGTAGAAAATGAAAAAAAAAAAAAACTAAATATTTTAAAATACTTTATTTGGTGCATAAATATTTAAATGGCATTTATTAGTTCGTTATTTCCTTTATGAAGTTAAATTATGTAAAATGGAAATTTTGAAACTATACAAATTTAAATAGCGTAATAAAATACATCTAAACAGTTCAAAGTAACTCAGTGAGTGAGTGTTCATTAACTTTGAACTCTAAAGCTGCGCAAGGGCTACTGTTCTAAGTCAATAACTCTCAGAATAAGTAAATAATCCAAAGTCAAATATGTATTTAAAATAAAGTTCTTTAAAGAGAATTATATCCTTTATATTCTCGTTAATAAATATTTATCTATTCCTTTCTCTTAAAAACTCAATATTTACAAAAGTTTGTTTGAAATTCCAAAAAAAAAAAAGGAATAAGAACAAAATAAAACTCGACAAATTAACTGAAGAATAATAGTTGTTTTTTGTTTCCATACAAAAGACATAAGAAACGTATTTTTTTGTCCTGTTATTTAACTTTTGAATAAAACAAACATTAAAAAAAAAAAAAATTATGCAGCATTTTATAATTGGCTCCGTGAAAAACAAAACTGTTTTTCACCATTTGCTATAAATATTACACTACAATATATATTTTTTTTATTAAAGTGACATTTAAAACATATTGGTGAATTTACGTAAATGAAGCAATACATTATGAAATAATTAAGATTTATGATTTTTGCAACTTAATAGTTATTTTCACAAAAAGTTTTAAAGAAATACTACAGAATAGTTCTCCTAAAGACAGACGGTTTGATGCATTTTTGAAGGATGTATACAATTCAAACTCTGATATTAAACTGAAATTTCGAATTTATTGGCCATTCATTATTGCATTTGTTTCACAGAATTCTTATCATAAGTAGTAGGATGAATTTGATCCTTTGAATAATATTTTTTATACAAAATCTCATACAAATTAATGAATAGTTCAAATATTTTTTAAAGAAAAAAGTAAAAAGAAAGTTTAAAGTAAATAAAATGAAAAATTGTTTGAAACCGAGTTAAAATATTTTTTTTTCTATTTCCTAGTCTTAGACTTAGAATCATTTCATTAAAATATTAGAAACTTATTCGTGAACCTTGTTTTTTTTGTTTTTACTGATCAAAAACAAAAATTTCATCTAATGGACTTACAACAAATCCTCATCCTTATAAAATCAAATATCACTTAATTCAGACAGCTATTTTAAAGAGATTTATACCACATATAAACCCATCTTGTTCAGTGAATAACAATTTTTTTCCTGAAGATCTAGTATATAGCGTGTAAGTAATTTACTTATTTGAATTCTCTTTAATACATTTACGTACTATTTTCAATTATCATTTTGTAAATTTAAAATGATTATTTTCAAATTTTTGTTCAATAATGAACATATTTTAGTGGAATTTTAATTTAATTTAAATATTATTGTTACTGCAAACAACATGATACACTTACAAAAAAATAAAGTTTACATGTTCAATGAATCCATGAAAGAAAATAATTTATTTTATGCGTGCAACCATTTTGAATACGGAAGATTAACTTTAATTTATGGTTTCTATCCATAAAAATATTACTGAAAAATGTTTGATAAAGATATATATCTGATTCCTTGAAAAAATTATTAATCCCCTTAAAAGAATTATTTATTCAAAGTGTTCTTTTAGGGAATATTTTAGAAATGTATGTAAGTAATAAAATAAGAGTAACATTTGTTGAAATGTTTCAAGTAAATCACAGAAAATAAATTATTTGTTAAGAAGTCAGAATGAAGTATGATTCTGAAAGTATTTTTATTTAAATGTATGTTCCTCGTCATCCACGCTGTGAGAAAATTTCAAGGCAGTTTCTTTATATCCATGCCTTTAGTGGATTTAATAGATTATTAAAGCGCTCCTTTTTACATTTGAAAATTGAATGCGAAAAAACATGCCCCAGTGGAAAATTCTTAAATAAAGTTCTTCGAACGCGTTTGAAATATTTTTTTCACAATTACACAGAAATAGAAATAATTTAGCTTACAAAATGTACTTTTTTACATTAACAAAATTTGCTGAATTAGGATTGCGCGAACAAATGAAAATAAAATCCATTTGTTTTCATTTCAATTAAAAGATACAGAGTTGTTTGAGTCAAAGTATTTCGAGGTTCTTTTCTTTACTTCAAGTTAGTGAAGGGAGAAAGAGTTTTATTAGCGTCGTCCTGTAAAGCAACGTGAGAGCTATTGGCAACGGACCTCGTCATTTTGAGTCTCGGTCAAGTGTTTGGAGTCAAGTGGTACTTTGAGCTGGCACCGCCCTCCTTAAACTACCACACTTCGCCAACAGGGAGGACGTTTGAGCCTTGACTGATTTAACGTGCATCAGCCACCGTGTGGGTTTGTGCACTTGAGGAGGGCGCCCAATGGATAAGCTGGGCTTAAGCAGATTTTTCTGGTTATAAATTTTTTCGATTCTCTAAAGTGCGAAGGGGACCCAAAGATCTTGCATTCAGGGTCCGAAATTAGCTTAAATCGGGGCACCGGTCTTGAACTCATGACACGCCAACTACTTTTATATTATATGAATAATATTGCATATACTAGCTGGTATATCCGTTCTTCGCACGGGTGAACTGAAAAATTAAACAACACAGATTGAAGGATAAAGAAGTTTTTAATGAGTTAATTTTACGTGAATAGCAAATTAAACAAAACAAATTTTTTTTTTGCATATCTCCGATGAATATATATATATATATATATATATATATATATATATATATATATATATATATGTATATAAAGAAAAACACCTTTGTTGAATTTTTAAGTCTGTATATCTAATAGCTGAAAAAAAAAAAAAGGATTTTTTTAATAGCCCCCTCGTAACACTCTTTGAAGGTCGATTTTTGAAAAATACCTCCCTAAGTTGATCTCTGCCCAGCAAAAGTAACACATTGTTAAAAGTTTTGTGTAATGAACGCTTAAAATAGTCTAAATAATTTATGTCTGAAAGTGTAATACATTAATATTGCTTTCTGTTGTATTTATTTTATGTTAAAATTGTAATATTCGCAAGCAACGCTGTTTCTTAAATTATAATGGTGTATCAATGAAAAAATAGCATAATGTTGACAATAGAGTCAAGTTGACAAATGTCTGGCTACTTTCATAGCTCGAGCTTTATTAGAGCTTTGTAAGACCCGCCGTGTAGGGGGTACGATGCACGTTAATGCTTTATCTACCGCATTATGATTTACCGCAGTTTTTTTCATGCAACATTTTTTTTTGATCACTTCATTGAAAACTAAGGATATACATAAACAAAACACTCAACTTTGGGAAATTTAAAACCGTTAGAGCTAATTAATTAATTAAAAGATATTCCACTGTGAAATTAATTATATACACAGTTCACTTAAAATAAATAGTCAAATCGTTTTCTAAGGTCTTCAGTAACATACAAAACATAAGACACTTAAATTTTGACATAAACTATTTTTCGGGACAAAAAATGATAATCTTTGCAATCCGCTGAAAACGCCGTCAGCTGAAAAACGCAATATCTGCTTCAAAACTATTCACCTTCCTCGCTAAAATACTCATCATAGAACCCGTGCTACCATATACCTTGGAAGAGTAAATTTCAAAGAATATTCCTGCTAAGTATTGGTAGAATATTCCTGCTGTTGGTGTGGTGTAGTAGTTAGAGAAGGAGGTGCCAGCTCAGGTGTCATTCACGTCACTTGACAATGGTTCAAAATTACGTGGTCCGTTGCCAAAAGGCCTCGTGTAGTTGAACAGTGCGGCGTTTACATTCACCACCCAAAAAAATACAGTACAGTAGTTATGATTATTTTTATACTTAATAATGCAATATCTGCCTATTTAATTAAAATTATAGCATTATAATTAACTACTAACCACAAAATTTTTGAAAATTTGTCCAAATGATGTGGTGTGAAAGAGAAAGTTTATTTATTTTAATTACCAGAAGCGATAAAGTATTTCTTTTGAAAAAAAGATCAATTTCTCTACTACTAAATGTGCATAATAAAATCATTAAAAATATTCAAATAAAGAGAGATTTATAACAGTCTATCCCTTCAAAACTTAGTTTTATTCTGAAATAAGGAAAATAGGGATTACG
Organism: Trichonephila clavipes; assembly: GCA_019973935.1. Taxonomy (NCBI): domain Eukaryota; kingdom Metazoa; phylum Arthropoda; class Arachnida; order Araneae; family Nephilidae; genus Trichonephila; species Trichonephila clavipes. Next base: position 154 of record BMAU01021060.1, on the reverse strand, counting down.
CTGATTACAGGAATAAATTAGAAGCGAGCGCCTTGCGTAGTCAAACAAAAGGGTTTCTTCATGTTAATATAATATGTATATATATATATATATATATATATATATATATATATATATATATATATATAGTATATATATATATATATATATATAT
>BMAU01021059.1:0-18883 GCA_019973935.1 Trichonephila clavipes | reverse complement strand
GTTTGACGGATCTTTTAGGATTCACTAAAATAAGTTAAGTAGTGGCTCTCACACGGGAAAATATCCACTCCAACTGAACGCTGGTATCTCGGAAATATTCGTGTACAGTGGCATCGTTGAACTCCATCATACGGGGGGATACTTTTTTTCCTTTGCTGTGAATCATTCCTTGCATGAATGAAAAAGACGAGAAAATCGTTAAACATTACGGTACATTGCTTTACATCCCGGTGAAGAAAAAATGTACGGATACTATGGAAATCGAACTACGAACAAGTAGTGGCGATAACATTATTTTTACAGCCGGCAGGACGTATGTGATTCTTTCCTTCAGACGAAACTTTATAAATTAGAAACGCAAACCCAATGAGAGATCATTCGGGTTGCAGTCAAAGACAAGAAGCATCTGAGTCGGAAGGATTGCGAGCTGTACTATAAGCATCAAGTGGGAGGGAATTATTTTCAAGGTGCTCCTTATCAACGATGTTATGGATTTTTTGGTGATCTGAGACGATATATAACTCCTCTCATGTTCACAGCTGGAAAGTATCTAAGAAAGCAAATGCTCGAGAACGGTAAAAATGTTTTTAAAGACTATGCGAGCGAAAGCTCACTTAAAGATTTCGTACGAACTCGTCTCCGTCGTCTAACTTCTAAGCAAATCAAAGATAATTTCTTTCAAAAGTTGCAACAAGGCAAAGGTATAAGAAGGCGTTATGTCAGAAATCCGAAACATTCGAACGCCAAACGACGTAAGACCAACCCGCAAAAGGATATATTTCACAATGGAGGAAAATTCACCCATTTATCTAAAGAGCGAGCTGGATTTATTTCTCACCTTGCCGCTGCAATTGGCGATCGAATCGTCTTCTTTTGTGCAAGTGCATCCGATAAGCTAGCTTACCGACAAGACTCCGATCGAATTTTATATCAGCGGAAATCGAGAACATGATATAGATTTGGCTCACACGATTTTACATTTGCATATTAATATCGTAAAAAAGAATAATAGTAAGTTGGAAGACGCAGATCATGTCGCTCCTGTTAACTACCTTTTTAATTCGATGTTCCCCAAATTCAGTATTTTTCTAAACGACAAACAAATCGCATCTCAAAGTAGCAACGCCTACTGATCTGTCATCGAAAGTTTGTTATTATCTTCAATGTATAATCAGGATTCGATGCTATCATCCTCTCTTTTTCGCAAAGATACAGCAGGCGAGCATGATAACATGTCTGCGGCCACGATGAATGCGGGCTTCATCTCAAGAAAAACATATGATGTAAACTTTCAAAGACGGTCAATTTAATATGCATACTTCTTTTCGATCTAGCTACACAACGCAAACTTTTAATCAACGGTGTGGATATAAAAATTAAGTTAGAGCGATATAAGAATTCTTTTTTCTTAATGTCGGCGAACGATCATTTCAAAGTCTCTATAGCATCTGCTAGCCTTTTCATTCAAAAAGCTATCGCGACACCTTTTATCGTTTTAGCGCACGAAAGTCTTTAGAAAGAGGAGTTATTAAAATGCCTACCAGACGCGTCCAAGGTCGATCTTTTGCTCTCGGTAACGGTTATACAATCTTCTAAAATCGCCAACGCTTTCATCGGGCAGCTTCCTACTCGTTTAATTTTAGCTTTCGTTTTCAACGAAGATTATAATGGAAATTTCATTAAAAATCCGTTGCAGTTTCACCATTACGATTTGAATTATCTTTCGATATTGGACGGATCGAAAACTGTACCCGCTATACAATATCAACAGAACTTCGAAAACCATGTATACGCTCGCAGTTACCTCAGTCCTTTTACCGATTTAAACCGCTTTCATCACTCGCAGAATATAAATAATAATTATGAAGAATATATAAAAGTGGATATACTCTCTACGCGATTGATCTGACTCCCAATTTGGCTTCCGGAGAGTGTCACACGAGCATCAATCGAGCGGGTAACATTGCTATAGATGTAAAATTTGCGAAACCTCTGCCCTAGAATGTGAGTTTAATTGCATACGCGCAATACAGAAGCACGATAGAAATTGATAAGGCGAGAAACGTTTTCACCAAGTATTAGTCGAGAAAAAATGGACACTTAAACTTCGCGTTTCGCGAGTGGCGATGTCAATATAAAAAGAGGTTTCGGTAGGGTGTTCGCGTCCGTCGACTTACACAAGCACCGATACAAATTTTCATCCTTTATCGTGAATTTGGATCCCAAAAGCCTCCCGGGTAGTCACGGGGTCGCTTTTTCTTTCGGAACAATGTGAGGTTTTATTTCGATAGTTACGATTTTCCTCCCACCGACAAAAATATCATTCAGTTTTTAAGAGAAACATCGAAAACAATTCATTTCAATTCTTATTTCTTTTCAAGATATTTCCACATCAACTTGCAGTTTTTTTGTTTGTACTTTCTACACAAATTTAGCACAAATTTACCCCATTGAAAGACCTCAGTGCTTGTACCAAAAATTAAAATGAAATTTCATCACACGATTTGCGAACCGAAACTTAAATTTAAGTACATTCTGTCAAACTCGTAGCGATAAAATCAGTACTATCGCCCGCTTTTAAATATCAGAAAACACCTCGATGAAAATTAGTTCTCGTTTAAATTTCCAATGTTACGCTTATCATGGAGTGCTACGACTATGTGATCGTTGACTCAAACGGTATCGATGTACTCCACACTCACAACATTTTGTACTCAGATTTAGCTAATTGAGTGAAGCGCGGTATAAAACAAAAAATTGAAAAAGGACAATCTATCTACTATTTCAAAATATTGAAAAATTCCGATGTCGTGAAATACTTACAGGATGGTGTAAAAACTCGAGATTATTCCTACCTCTATCTTCGACGCGCATCACCTCCGGAAGCGTATTTGGTCTCCTACGGTTCATGCAAAATTTACGATGATATGTTTCGCTGCATTACGAATGCCAAAAACACCGATCTCACTGTCACAAATTGTAACAAAACAAAGATTGGATAGTTCTAATTACTTTCCAACGATGAACTAATCGTAGATCTTCAAGCTTCTTGTTAAAAATGAAAACCGATCGAGAGAGAAATACTATTTGTATATATTGCACCTATTTTGAATGTTTGTAAACACTCTTTCTGAAATTTTGAAATCACCAAAAAAGGCAATTCAAATCATTAATATATTTATGTCTAAAATGTATTTGTGTGTGTACACGCGTTTAAAAAATAAAACCATGTATTCAAATAAAAACACTTTGTCAGAAATCATTTGCGCGTCTGTTTTCTTTTTGTTTCAAAACATGAAAGGACATGTTTTAAGGGAGGAGGGAATACCATCTCAAAAACATGTAAAACGTCGAGATCGTTTCGCGATTGTGTGTTTCATTTGTACTCTTTGCGTCATCTCTCGCTCTGATCGAAAAACGACTCGGAGAGATCGTGACGTTAGAAAACGATGTTAATTGGGAAACGATTTTGAGTAAAAATATACTCACCGAAGATATAATCCGAAGTTTGCAAAACAAAGTAAAATGGGTTCCCATTTCTCGTCATCAAGTTCTTTCTGAAAACTTTATACTAGAATTTCGAGATCGTCTTGATTGGGCTGCAATTTGCACTCATCAAAAATTATCCAAAAATTTATCAGTGAAAACCAATCATTGATTCATTCGGATGTATATTCTCAATTTCAAACTTTGAGCGAATGATTTATTCTCCAATTTAAATGTAATGTTGATTGGTAAAGGATTTCGAGATTTCAAAAATTGAATCAGTTTCATAATCGAAAATGTAGAAAAGTTGGATATACATTTGATTTCTAAACATCAAAAAATAGCAGAATTTACAATCAATGTTTTAGAAGACGTGGTGGACTGGGATGAGATTTTTAAATATCAAGAACTGTCTTCTAACTTTATTATTAGACACATCGATCGGATATCTGACTGTGATGCTCTTACAAACAAGTATCTCCCGGAAGGAGAGTTATATATTTATATGTATTATATATAACACTATTTTTAAGCGACATGTTCTTACGTTAATAAGAAAAATTTGTTAAAAAATTTGAAAGATCGTGGGTGAACATTTTCGAAATGTAAAACAGAGAATTCCTTTTGAATTTTTAGTAAACATGCATTTGTGAAAATGTATTATTATTTCGAATCATAAAATAATTTGTTAATATCTGTCTCGAGTGTTGGGATATTTGCGGAACGAAACAGTAACATAATTTTTCTTTTCGGTACACTTCATCTTCCCACTCATACTAATTCTCAAATACCGGTGATAACATTGACCATTCCACGCGAAAGAGAAGTGATCTAACGCTTTCCATCTGTTGTTAGCTATTCTCCCATGACCTTTTGAGACCTATTAATGGTACTCTATCGAAAATTGTAATTTAAATATTATGAGAACGTTGTTTTTTTTTGTCTCGCATGCTTTATCAAAAGCGAAAACGCATGCCTGCTTTTCCGGCTGCTTTCATTCTCCGCTTCCCATCCGTTTTTTTACGCTCTGCTCATTTTTTCTCTCTAATCGATATAATATGCTCATTAGTTGCTAAAACTCTATTGAAAATGTAAAACGAAAATTTCGCACACTTGTGGGACGGGCTTTAACGGTCAAAAAGCATGAGTCATATTCTCCCTATAAATATCTCACCTCCGATCGTTATGCCATTCTCTCACTTGTCTATTTCACCCAACTCGGGTCAAAAAGTTTTTCCTTTGACTTATCCTCATCGGTTTTGCTACCTCAATCGCAAACTTTCGTTCCCGAATCTTCCCTTTCCTGTGGTACGAATATGTGTGACGTAAACGGTAAGTCTTTTAGAATTGTTTCTTTTGTATGCGCATTCTAAAAATGTGATATTGAACGTTGTTTTCTTTAAAACTTTGTGAGAAGAGTTTGCTTCTGTATCGCGAATTGTTCGGTTCTCGAAATTTGTTTTTCTATTTTCAAAATTATTGCGTATCATGTTTCTCCCAAAATATTGAAAGAAAAGCGTTGAAACAAATTTTTCTAATTTAAACGTGAAGCATAGAAAATTTAAGGTTTTTCTTCTCCCGTCCGCGTGTCTTTTCTTCTTCCTAGTCAGAAAGTTCACCTTTAACTTTCCCGATTTTGCCGATAACGACAAGGATGATTTCTTAATCAATCCGATAAAAAAAAAATAATAAAAAGGCTACTCCAAAACAGGAATTCGATCTCGATTTAGCAAAGAACGCTATCGACGATAAAATCAAAATTTCCCCTTACCTTATCAATGTGCGAAAGAGGTTGTTGGTGGAAGTTAGAGTTCCGAGCAAACTATTATGTTTGTCTCTGCAAGGTCTCTGAAGCCCATGAAGTGAAGAATCGCTTCAACATCCCAATTGAGCAATTGGAAACATTCCGCAAAACCCTCGATTTGATGATAGTTCACATTAAAAAAAAAAAAAGACTCATGCTGTTACCTTCACTGTAACATTACTCATAGCTTCATAAAACTTTGCAGCGAACTGTCTTTTTGTGAAATTTCCCTCACCTGATTTTTTTTTTGGTTAGAAAGGTACTTTTATACTATAGAACGATCTGATTTTATTTTTTAGTATTCACTGTAAAAATGTTTATTGTACGTCTTGTTTTTTATGATATTTGTACTTTTTCCGATTTTTGATATTTGCTAGATTTAAAGAAGTATTTGCATGCAGATATATTTTTATTAGAAATGTGTTTTTGATATTTACTTCGAGAATGGATTTTTGAAAAAAAGTTTTTAATACTGGGCCTCGATTTCTATGTTTAAATTATAAGTTTTAGATATCATTTTTATAAGAGACTAGTGCATGAATTTTGATATTTGCTAGATTTAAAATATTTTTATTTGCATGGAGATTTATTTTTATGAGAAATGTGCTTCTGATATTTACTTAGAAAACCCGCTTTTGAAAAAAAATTCCTAATGCTGTGTCACGAATTTTATTTTTAAATTATAAGTTTTAGATATATTTTTCATAAAAACCTAGTGCGCGAATTTTGATATTTGCTAGACTTAAAGTATTTTCATGTGCATGCAAATTTTTTATAAGGAATGTGATTTTGATATTAACTTAGAAAACCCGTTTTTGAAAAATTTCTAATTGCTGAGTTGCGAATCAATTTGTTTTGTGATAAATTTATGAAAATAATTTTAAAATAATTTAATTTAAAAAAATTGTCCACGCTCTCATTTTCCGTCCAATAATATGATTCATTTGAGAATAATCGCTCTTCCTTTCGAGGATTTGCGAGAACACTGCACGCTGCAGTGGATTACGTAGATACCCATGATCTCTATCGCGATGTTCGTGAAGTCATTTACATCATTTTTTTAACACTGATATTGTTTTTTAAGAACAATACTTATTATTTGCCTGAGCATCGTATTTTCCAAAACGTTTCGAATTTTATCAAACTTAGAAATCCTCCCAGCAATCAATGAAACTTTTAACAAAAATTTTACATCAATTAATAACTTTATTAGAAATGGCAGCGAGTGGCAAATAAAATATTTCGTGAATAGATTTACACCTACGACAATATCGTGACATCAGAGGCGGATGCAAAAACATTTCCTTGCCGCTTAAAATTAAACATAAAAAAACTGTGCTAAACATTAAATGCGATGATGGTAGTTTTTTATATTCGACAGCAGCAAAATTACACTGCTGGTCACAGTAAATGCAATACCCTGAAGGAAGCATGCAAATATTTCGTGAATAGATTTACACCTACGACAATATCGTGACATCAGAGGCAGATGCAAAAACATTTCCTTGCCGCTTAAAATTAAACATAAAAAAACTGTGCTAAACATTAAATGCGATGATGGTTAATTTTTTAATATTCAACAGCAGCAAAATTACACTGCTGGTCACGGTAAATGCAATACCCTGAAGGAAGCATGCAAATAATATGAAATTTACAATATTCATTAGTGGAGGTGAGATATGCAAATGATTACAATTTCATCGCAGACACACATCACACGAGCCTGTGGCGCCACCTCAAAGCGCTATTTAAGGCTTGGAGATTTCGACAATTTCAAGTTCGGCAATTGTGTTTTCCTTGTGGTTTTTTTCAAATAACGACCAGCTATGATTCCTAGAAAACAATGATCAGCTTTTGATCAAGTATCCGAGTTAACCAGAGGAAGGATAGTGGACTAACGAAATTGTGGATTATCTTTCAGAAAAATGGGTAGTCGTGTTGGACGAAACCAATTAACTGTAATGCGGATATGTGACCATCGGATGCAGGAAGTTACGACGGACTGACGTGGTCGTTCGCATCCTCCTCAGTGCACCACTTCACGCGAGGACAGGCAAACTGTGCGCATGACAGTGACGGATCGATCAGTCACATCACGAACCATAGCACAGCACATTGAGTCTATAACGCATAATTCAGTGACTGCGCGTACCATTCGACCGCAAGACGTTCATTGCTTGGTCTACCCTTGACGCAGAGCCACAGATGTTTCCACCGCTAATGGGGCGATTAAAGAAGGATATAAGGGGCAGAATGGAAAGAAGTTGTCTTTACTGACGAGTCACGCATCTGTCTGCAACACCACGCTAGTCGGATTCGAGTCTGGAGACACCGTGGAGAGAGGATGCTGAACAGCTGCGTTATGCACCGCCTCATTGGTCATGCACCTGGTATGATGTTATGGGGCCGTATTGGATATCCATCTCGCACTCCTCTAGTATGCATTGCCGGTACTTTAAATAGCCAGCGCTACATCTCCGAGGTGTTGGAGCCAGTTGTTCTTCCTTACATTCAGGGCTTGACCACAGCCATATTTCAACAGGATAATGCTCGACCACACGTGGCTCGCATTGTCCAAAGGTTCTTCGTCAATCACCAGATTGAATACCTTCCATGGCCGGCTCGCTCTCCGGATGTTTCGCAGATAGATAACATGTGGTTCATGGTTGCTCAACGATTGATCCAGATTACACCCCAGCTGCCACACCAGATAAACTTTGGCAACGTGTGGAAGCTGCTTGGTCTGCTGTACCCCAAGAACACATCCAAAGTCTATTTGAATCAATGCCGAGGTGTGTGGCAGCGGTGATCTCCAACAATGGCGGCTACTCTGGCTACTGATCTGACAGGAACAACACTTCACAGAAGTCTATAAATTTAATCATTTGATACTTGGTCAACATGTTACCTACAAAATAAATCTTGTTGTGCTTTCCCTTGTCTTTCTTGGTGTTGCTTTTACTGTGGCCACTAGTGTATTTCCGAGCAAAACTAGCACCACGCTGGCTTTTAACTATATATCGTCCATACTTAAAATATTTCCAAACCATAGATATAACATTCCCCGTATCCATTTCTAAAATTGCTTGATTTGAAGAACTCAATACCTTAAGTATTAACGTATTTGGAGTGGAGGAAAATGATATATTTCCAATGCATGTAAGTAAACAACCGAAAAGGCTAACTAGCATTGATCTACTTTATTTTCAAAAACACTGTTTTCTAATAAAATTTTTTAACAGATTAATGAATCAAAAAAATGGAACACATTTTTACTGCAGGAAGTGTTTGAGTGGTATTTAGAGGCATGAAACATTAATTTTGTACGAAGTTCTTTGCAGAGAAATGAAACCACAAAGAGTCTTGATGCCCAAAAACACCATTTTAAAATTTACAAACCTCGCAAAAATGCTCAAAAAATGTATCATCTTTTTGCATATTTACATATTTTGAAAGTTTAACCAAAAAGGTAAACACGGTTTTGCCCTCCGCTTCAAATAGTTACAGCGCGATAATCGAACGACATGAAACAATAACTTATTCGATAATCGTAACAGATGTGGAGGACAACCTAATTTTTCACGAATATTATGCAGAGAAAACACTATAGAACATTTTTTAAAAGCACTTAAGTATTTATTGCGCAAAGAATTTTGAAAAGGATGCATAGTATATTGCCGATGGTTTAAAACCCGAATTCGACATATGATCCGACAATTTGCCACATTTGCCAATAGAAATTTAAATTGAGAGATATACGGGTAAGGGATTATTGCCATTTCGGGTAAGGATACATTCGCGGGCTCGGTCACCAATCATATAATCTAGACTATAGAGCAACTAATTTCATCCCAGTAGTAATTCATAATGCGCGAAACTATGATACACATTTAATTCTAAAAACTCTTGCCGCGGAATTTGCCAAAATTGTAAAAATCATTCCCATAAATATGGAAAAACTCACTATGTTTTCTCTCGATGCTCTTAAATTCATAGATTCATACCAATTTTTAGACTCTTGGCTATAGACTTGCTCGTAAATAACTTAAAATCATTGAATCATGATTTCAAAATTTTCGAATAGTTTTATGGGAATTCAAAAAACAAATATCTATTAAAGATAAAAGGAATTTTTCCTTACTAATAGTTGGATTGTATCAAAAAATTAAAGGAGTTTCATCTGCCTAACAGAGAAGCATTTTTCAATTTATTAACTAATAGTTTCATCACCGAAGAAGAATATAAACACGCTCAAAAGGTAAATCAAAATTTTAAATACAAAACTTTTGCAGATTATTTAGAAATATATCAAAACGGGGATATACAATAATGCTCGTGGAAGTTTTTATACCATTTAGAAGAATGGCGATGAAATACTATGAACTCGATTCGGTAAATTTTATAACAAGCGCGGAGCTAACGTGGAATGCAGGTTGGAATTTCGCAAAGGTAGAATTAGAACTTTTGAATAATGTCAATAATTACATTTGGTTCGAATCTCAAATGCGCTGAGGAATTTGTTTCTCTTGGGCAAACAACCCTTACATACCAGAAACATACTCAAACACAAAACCACACAAATACATTCTGGCCTTAGATGTGAACAATTTGTACGGGTATGTGATAAGTCAATCCTTATCTGTAGCAAATATTTCGTGGCTGACCCCAGAAGAAATTTTAATCTAACATTTTTCATTAAGATGAAAACTCGAGAGTGGAATTTATACTAGAAGTAGACATGTATTGTCCGGAAAGTGTACATGAAAAAACAAATGATCTACCTTTCGCAGTCGAACACTTGAAAATTACATACGTCATGTTGTTGCCGTATGCTTAAAATATATGCGAAAAATTTAACTTTAAACATACATTTCCTTGCAAAAAATTAACTCCCAATTTTTATCTAAAACAAAATTATATAACGCACTATTTGAACTTAAAATTTTATATCGAGCAAGGAATGATTGCAGAAAGGATACACAAAATACTTCCATTTACACAACGTCCCTCGTCTAAAGAGTACATTAATTTTAATAAAGAAAAAAGGGAAACTGCAACCGATGAATCTACTCCCTCTTTTTGCAAAAAACTAAATAATATTTTTTTTCTGTCGTCTGATGCTAAATAAAAGAGAAAAAAAATCTGTTCTAGGATCGGTTACTGAAAATGATTACAAAAATAATGTTTCCAGCCCTTCGTTGGAATACTTTGAACCGATTAATGAAAACTTAGTTCTGTTTAAAAGGAAAAAAACCTAATTTGATATCGGATAAGCCAATTTATATGGTGGTTTTTGCATTCTCAAATTATCTAAATTACACATGTATACATTGTATTATTCAAACTTTAAAAAATTATATGGATCCTAAAATGTAACCTTCTCTATATGGATACGGAGACGAACTTTACATTTCTTTTAAAACCGACGACGTTTTCCGCGACATGAAAAATAGTTTAAATAACATTTTGGATCTAAGCATTTATCCTCGTGATCATTTCTAATTCGACGATTCAAATAGGGGCTGCTGGGAATTTTTAAAAAGCGAAGCTATATTGAACCCATTCGAGAATTTGTTGCTTTAAAAGCCAAAATGTGCGCATTTTTATATCGAGATAAATGTAAGAAAACCGCTTAAGGTGTAAAAAAATCGGTATTAATGAACTTCACTTTTGAATCGTATAAAAAGTTTTAAGCAACGAACCATGCGTTAGACAACCGCAATGCTCGATCATTTCCAAAAAACACATCTTGAATACTGTGATTTAAAACAAAATTGGGCTCTGCTTTTTACGATAAAAAGAACGTCGCCGAAGGGAGGGATATATTCTTTATCATATGGACAAAATCTAATAGAACAACACATTGAGGACGAATATATATGCGAGGGTGAGAAATGTTTCTCCAAATATTCCTTATTTGTAATAATTTTCCTTTTTTCATTTGTATCATGTATGAAATTTGTATCATGCATTTTATGAAAATCTATGTAAATATATAAACATGTTTGTATTTTTGTGTACACATTTTGTATTTTTGTGTACACATTTTGTATTTTTGCAGAAATAAATATCGGGTCCTCCTCGAAAAGCCTCGAAGGACATGTTTGACTGTTGTGATTTTTAATATTCCACACTCATTCATACCGTTCTACAGGCTGTCAAATCAGCTAATTCGGGAATGAGAACTCAAAAATTTTCCGAACTTGGGAGCTTGGTCTCGGGTCGGTGTCGGAAAATGGTTCTGCATACCCATTCATTGGTATGAGAACTCACACACTTTCCGAACTTGGGTTGCGCTCTCGGGTAAATGTCAGAAGGCCCGTAGGGTGATCGATTAGCGAATATGTGCATTTTAAAATTCCATATTTGCTGATTGAGTACCTAACAAGCTAACTAAAACAGAACGCGAAGAACGGGAAATTGTGAAAAAAGTTCGAGTGGACCGACTACCAGACATAAGATCGAGACGAGAAGCAAAAAAAACTCAGTTTTGAATATGTACTCTTTTTCAAAACTTTGAAAATTTCGAGGGATTGAAAACATTTTGACGTCACGAGGTATCCAGTTATGAACAATGTTCGAGGGTATCCAGATATGAGCAACATTTCGAGGGTTTGAAAAGTTTCAAGGAAGGTATCCAGATACGAACAACATTTCAAGGGGTTTAACTTTTCAACGCTCTGAAACAAGGGTATCTAGATATTAGCAACCTCACAGGGTATCCAGATGTTAGAAACATTGGAGGATATCCAGATATTAGTACGGTATTACTAATTATAAGCATGTATAATTTTATGTCTTAAAAAATACAAAATAATTCGAAATTAAGGACATAATTACCTGTTATTATTTCAAACGAGTAAAATGTAAATGAAGAAATCACCCATTTCAGCAGGCCAATTTCTTTGAAAAAGAGCCAACTGATGCTGTGAATCATAAGTGTATATTTTAACTCATAGTACCTACACTGAAGATTAAAATAAAACATCACTTGTGGCTCTCTATCAGCCAAAAATTCTTATTTCCCTTAACCATTTCTGGATAGTAGACATATAGATGAATGGAATGTCCGTCGTGACCCCACTACTAGATGGGAAGAATCGTGAAAGCTGTGGTCAAATACCAATTTTCATGAATCAAGGTATACTTCTACCTCGAACCCTTCAAGTTTCAACATAAAAGAAAACTTATAAAATGATATTATGCATACAGAGTACAAGATAAATAAATAAAATACGTTGAATTAAATATCCAATTCACATCCAATAATATTCAGAAAATATATCAATTTTATTTAACAGAATAAAATATTTTTCAAATTTGATCAAAATGCCGCCCTTAAAATTTGCCACCCTGGGAAGGGGTTCCTAGAGCTGCCCTTGTGCTCACACATACTGTGAAATTTTCAAGGGTGCTTATGGAAATATAGCGTTTTTAATGAAGGAATTTTTAAATCAAGTACATTTTTTGAGCAATACCTTGCTATCTGTTGGAGAAAAGTAAACTTTTTTTTTCTTGAAGGTGTGGTAAACTAGCATTGAAGTTTAGACACCATGAATAACAAATAAGAAAAATTACGAAACCTATCTAATTTATTTAAAGGGGCTATATTCTTAACTTATTGAGATAACGACATTTTTTATTTCCGTTCTCATTTTTATTGTATGAATAATTTATCATATGTTTCGTTTCTGTATTTCTTAATGAATGCAATGACGAAATCAACCTTCTTATTTTTTAATAAGAAGAAATTCTGTTATTATATGAAAACATTTTAGTAAAATTGAATTTCTGATTGGTTGTAAAAGAAAGTTTAAATTTATGAACATTAACCGCGATGTCTAAAAACACTTTGAAATGTATTTTAGTTTTTACACTGTAAAATGATATTTTTTTTAAATGAAAGTTTAAAAAACTTACATTTTACTACTTTTCGTTCAGTCTCATTCTTTAATAAATAATTTTATTGCTATTTTCTACATAAATCTTAAATTTTTAGTCTCGAATTTGGTTATTTTGAACGAGGTTTTCTTTGTTGCAAAATCTCATACTCTTGGTATATGGTAATCTGACTTTTGGAATACAAAGTAATAAAACTTTTAGATGTTTTATTAAAATTTAAAACATCCCGTTTCTCTTTTTACAGTCCTGCCACATGCTGTTTTAGTAAGATGTTTAGATTTATTTTGTGTTTAAAGGAGGTTTATTTCTTGAAACTGAGGGAATATTTTAAATCTCGTGCATTATATATAAAAAAATATTGCAGTGATTTAGACCGGACTTTGACAAAGTTTTACGTCATAGTATGCGTATGTACTTGCATTTTGTTCAGTCTTTCAGTTTCTTATGCCCAGGTGTGTCCTGGTCACCTGACAATGGTTCAAAATGACGAGGTTTGTTGTCCAAAGCAACCCTGCACTAAATAGTATGCCAATGATATTCAGTCACTCCCTCCGTTTTCTAATCTATTTTTATATAGGAGGAAATAGTTACAACAACTTACTACTAGATTTTCTGATTTGTTACACTTTGGCAGGAGTCAGGGGCGCACACAAGGAAGAGGATCGGTCCTCGGGTCCAGACCCCTCTAAAAGTCTGATATTTTCTCGATTGATTACAATGCTATGTATATAGTACTTAAAATTTAATTTAGTACTTCTTATTAATAATTACTTTTATTAATTAATGCTTATTATTTATTCCATAACTAGTTTTTTACTGTTTTTTGTTCCCGAAAATCAACAAAATCAAAAGAATATGTTGGGCGGCATATTGGAGCATGATACGAGAGTAGTAGATTTCCGACCCTGCTCGCCCACCTTAAAAAATTCCTGTGTGTGCTACCAGGAAGGATTCTTTCCCGGTTGAGTCTTCATCCAGTCGTTGAAGTCTCAACACTATCAAGAATTGAGAGAAAATAGTTTGGCACTGACAATCGGTCAACATCATCATAAGATCATTAAAAAGGAGCCGAATGAAGTTTGTGAAAAAAATACACTGAAGAAAAAAAGAAAGAGAGGATACAAGATCACACATTTGCTATCTGCCCTACGAAGCCAAAAGGCAAACTGCGGTCAAGGCACTAATGCGTCGTCATAAACCGGTGACTTGTCACTACAGGTGGTAAGGATTAGCTAACTTGATTGTTGTGTGTTTACACAGTGACCCAAACAGCATCAACTCATAAAAGAGAGGTTAAGCTCACCTGTTAGCAGGTGGTTCGCTTCATACATTCATTATTTCAACCAAGTGAGAGAAAGTGGCATACAGAAACGGGTGATTTCCGATTGTACGGGCCCGTCCATTAAACCAGGGCCTTTTTCATATTTCGAACACGATCTCTACGATCTACGATCATTACGGTACCTTTGCTACTGAAATAAAACCTTTTAAACACTCTCTTCCACTCTCTGCTACTTGGTGAGAGGGGCTTCCTTTTTTATTATCTGTCCATTGCTGTCCCTGCCAGTAGTTTTCATAGAGTAAAAATATGCTAGGAACGAGTTTTTTGGATATCAACTTATAAGGGGAGAGGGTCTTACGGCTGTGTAAAAGATATAAATATAATTCCGCTAAAAATTCAAGTGCTAATCGCATTATAGCAAGATGCTTGGGGTGTAAGAATATTTTTGAATACTATTGGACACAGTGGGGCACACAAGGTGGGGGCTTGGTGTCCGGATCCCCCCAAATTCCTTGATTATTTTCCCGATTGATTAGAATTCTAAGTATATAGTACGAAAAATTTAATAAAGTATTTGCTATTAACGGTTAAATTTATTAACTAATGCTAATTATTTATTCAATAATTAGTTTTTTACTGTATTTTGTTCCCGAAAATCGACAAAATCAAAAGGATCATGATACAAGAATTATCAACTTTCGACCCCGGACCCCCACTCATGAAAAATTCATGTGTGCGCTACTGCTATTGGACTGAAATACCAATAATTTAGAAACAAACAATGATCTGTGCTACTTAAAAAAACACCGAGATAAGTGAATGCGTTCCGTTTCAGTGATGGTTTGGTTGAAAAAATAAATGAGAAACTTCGTGAAAACGGACGATACACACAATAAAATTGCTTTGTGATAAATGTTCCTTTTTGTGCAGTGACAGCATCTATTTAAAGAGGGTATAGGCATGTTGGTTTCCCTGTGTAAAATATGTCTAGACAATGGTGGTAATTATGCAGAAAAATAAATAGTTTATATGATATGCTCTTTCTGTAACATAAAAAAAAAATGTCCCGAAAGAATATTTTTCATGCGAAATTTTTCAAGACGTTATTAAGTTTCCAGACGCGCTTTATTTCTACATTATATTGAAACAGAATTTCAATAAATAACATAAAATTAGAAATTCCGGAAGTGTGTCTTTCATCTGCCTGAAGTGGACATTTAAATTGTTCAGGATGCATCATGGTGAGTCTGATAACTCAAATTTTTATGAACGTAATTCTCTGAAACGTTTTGCACGTAATATTTGTACAATCTTCTAGGAAATGTAGTAAAATAATTCTTACTCTAAGAATATGTTATGAGTTATAGACTATGTTTTCAATAAAAGCCGTCATTAATGTGTCGCATTTGTTATTATACTTATTCGATCAGATCTAAATAGTTTAAATTTCAATAAAACATTAAAAGTTTTGTACATTCTCTGAATAAACACATCTAATTTGATTTAGTCATTCTTTTACTGATATAAGTTTATAATGTTTTTCTCCAATTGCTTTGAAGTTTTGCAAAAAGATTACTAAAATTTCACTTATGATTGGGAATTTTGTAAAATTTAGATAAATTATTATAAATATTGTAGTAGTTAAGTATTAATATTTATCGGTATTGATTACAAAAAAGTATTTATAGCGTTTTAGTATGCCATTCGGAAAAAAAATTATCTGAACGGGTTCAGATGCCTTAATTCAAACACGAAAGAATCACAACCGATGTTCAGAATAATACACCTTAGGTAAGTCAGTGCTTCTCAAACTTTAAACATTTGTGACCCAGTTTTCAATCATAATTTTCTCGTGCCTCCTGCATACAAAAACAATGGATTGACTTCAATAGTTTACTTTGACCTAAGGCTACAATGAGATTTTAATAATAAATCATACAAATTATCAAGGTAAGTATTAGCTATATATATATACATATATAAATAGATAGATAAATTTAGTCACAAATAATTATTAAACTTGTTCTTAACTTCATATTCATAAATTAATTATCAAAACATTGAGCAGTACTCATGCATTTATAAATATATCATATCATTGTAAATGTGTATTGTTTTGCTTTCTTTCAATAAATTAATATTTTTAAAAAAAATAATATTTTATTTTTGATGTGCTCGCGCCCCCGATATAGAGTCATCACGTCCCCCAAGGGAGGCATGCCCCACAGTTTGAGAAATACTGAGGTAATTTAACCTCTTCGCGACGATGCACAGTGGGCAGTTTTCAAAATCTGGCACACGGAAATTATTGTATAGCTTTAATGTCTTCACAGTGATCTAAAATCATAGTAATTAATGTAAATAGGGTATTCTTTTCTGTTTTTTACTAACAAACAAGGTTAAAACGGTCTTAACTAATTTATGTCAAGTTTAAATTTGACCAAGAAAATATTATTGCTAAGTGGAACTAGTTTCTGAACAAGAATCTAAGCATATTAATGGAAGCAGTAATTTACACGGGGAAGAATATATGCAAGAAATAATGTAGCAAGTTAAAAAAAACTAAATTTAATAATTGTTAAAGATTAAACAAATACAATCAAATATGACATTTTACATATGCAATAAAGGATAATAGGTAGTGATTAAAAGGATTCGGCACCCTTTGAGCATTTTTTTACTTACGTATTTAAAAATTACATTTTAGCATTTCATAAAATGTTATTCAAGAAAATGATACGAGATAAAATTTTCCATATATTATTCACACAATTTTACAAATTTAATTTTTTTAAGGAATTAGGAAATTTTTAAAATACTACTCTTTTTGTGTTAATTAACTTTTTGAAATGAAATTTTTGTAATATTTCAAAGGATGTTTTGAACACTTTTAGGAATCGATTTTACAATACCTTAAATAGTTTTGGAGAAAAAGAAATAATAAAATGCTCATATATATATATATATATATATATATATATATATATATATATATATATATATATATATATATATATATATATATATACAGTTTGATCTGTATATGACGTAGTCGCTAAATCCCGCCCAAAATCGCTATATAGAGCTTTATCTTTTAATATACTTTATATACCACATAAAACAAATTCTAAATTCATAAAGACTGTATATACAAAAATTAATTTATCCATACCTTATTTTAAATTAATATATGTTTTTTTTATAAATCTTCCCCATAAAAAAGAAAGAAAAACTGCTACTAAAACAAGAAAAAAGAATGCCGAAGTATTTTCAATTATAATAAAATAATTTTATATTAAAATTGATGAATATTTAAGGACATTTTTCTAAGTTAAAGTATACAAGTAATATTAAACATGCTTTATTTTATTACTAGAACACGGAGGCCCGGGACAACTCCACTGAGTATGAAAGGGGATAGCGAAGATGTTTCCAGTGAACTGACAATGGGGGTTAAAGCTTACAATTCTTGGATGGCACGTCCAGATCACTATTTCTCTAGGCGAGTTAGGATATAATAAAAACCAGTTAAAAATTTATGACTACCACAAAATGTGTTAAAGAGAGAATAACTTGGAATGATCAGGACTACTTTTAAAATAGGGAGAAAAAAAATGGAATCTGAAAAGAAAAATTTCTCAATATATATAAAAAATGCACTTCTTTATATAGATATTATTTTACGAAGAAAATGGGGCTGCGGTAACCCAGTGGTTAAGGTATTGGGTCATGGAAGGCATGTCATGATATCCGAGCCCAACGTCACTAATGGCATGCCATGTAGGGGAGCGAGGCACGTTAAATCTATCGAGAGCTCAAACGTCCTCCCGTTTGTGTTGCGTGGTCGATAGGAGAGGGGATGCCAGCTCAGATGTATTCCTCGTCACTTAAACATGGTTCAAAATTACGAGGTCCGTCGCCAAATGATCTCGTCTAGCTGAACCATGCGACGTTAATATCCCCTCATTCATCCATTCATTCATTACAAAGAAAATCGTGAAATGTTTAAGGTTCCAGGAAAAAGCTCGCTATATAGAAAAAATTAGCATTATAGAGGTTCGACTATCTATCTATCTATCTATATATATATATATATATATATATATATATATATATATATATATATATATATATACAGAGAGAGAGAGTACAACCGCTATTATTTTGGAGGAAATATTGGTTAAAGAGTTTTCTTTCATATCAGCAACCATAAGCTAGTAAAACATACTTGTCTACTTAAAAGTATTCAAATTTTATTCACGTAGTAAATTCATAGTTTTATCTTGTTTGAAAAATCCATAGATGAATAGCTCCGTTGCATTAGATTAAATCAAAATTTTTAAACACATCGCATTACCTTTATAAGTTAAGAGTTTTTAAAACAGAGTATGACAGTAGAAAAACACGCG